>JAMKCH010013769.1:0-66853 GCA_023653785.1 Ophioderma brevispina | reverse complement strand
AATCGGGACAACCAAGCAGTTAATTTCTTGTCCAGGAAAATTACAAGATAGCTGAATCTCACAGGACTCGAACGCATGCCTATACGCATGGATGAGCACAATACACTGGAGTCGAGCGCTTACCTGATTGAGCTATCTTGTCCGATTATTAGTAAACTATCCTGAGGCGATAACACGGTTTACGCGATTTCCTGGCTTTCGCGAGGAGTATTACCCCGGAAATGCAAACTTGTTCTGGCTCAACCCCCGTTTCAACCATACACCAAATTTGAAAGCTGTACGACAAGTGATATCCGGAAATAAGTGCGGACAGACAGAGAGACAGATAGGCAGATAAATAGACCATGGAGAGACAGATAGATCGATTGAAAGAAAGACAGACTTAGCCTATATATACAGATGATATTTATCCTATAAAGCTACCGCTGCTTTCACTCTGTAGTTCTGCGTTTAAAAACAGTCTTGGTTATACTAATTGTGTCCTTCGGCTAACGTCATTTGTAATCATTTCATTTTCATTTAAGATCACATTATCAGATTCTATCAAACTTAGGGAACAAACCAAAAGATCGACGAAGTCCTATAAACTTAACAAGTTTCGTTAGAAGGCTGACCCCTTTCCCGTGCCTCTAACGCAATAAGAAATCGTCTAAATTTCCAAGCCGTTTCTGCTAATATCTGAACAAGTTGGATGAGATTGATAAGATCCGCCTTATAAGGTTTTTCCAGGGCCGTACGCAGGATTTATTTGGGGGGGAGGGGGTGCGGAACTTCGAAAAAGTGGACCTTTTGTCAAAAAGAGTGGACCTTTTTGGAAAATGGACATAACCCCCTAAAATGGACCTTTTGAACATTTTATCACCAAAAGTGGACTTTCGTGTCAAAATTTCTTTAAATTTTGGACCTTTTTATCAAAAATTCCAGCAAAAAGTGGACCTTTTGCCCCCTTTGTGGAATTGGGGGGGTTGTGTATCACTGTGGAAGTATTAAAAAAACTTCACCCACCATATACCAACCAGGAGTACCCTAGACATTCCATAGACACCTGTTTTTGTCTATTGACTTTTCAAGTCATATAACTTCACCAATGCCGAGCAACGTCACCAATGCCTAACATGGCGACCTCCACAGACAACATTTTGTTAGTTAAATTCTGCTAATAAGACAATCTTATTGAAGTAGATATGCTTTCTTTCAGACCGCAAAGACATCTTTTAAAACATACTTAAATTAAATATCAGCCCGTTAGTACACTTTAATCAACAAATGTTGAACGCCAAAACGCGTTTAAAAGAATGCCTGAACACACTCAATAAACACCTTTGTGTTCCAATATGAATTTAAACACTACTGCCTACCGTTTATTTTTAAAAAATGGGTAGTCTTATTTTTAATTTTTGTTACGTGTTCAACATGTGAAACAAAAACATCAAAACATGGATTAAAAGGTATCCAAGCCCGACTTGAATTTACTGATTGGGCACCCAATTAAATTTAACGGGAAAATTAATCCTTTCATATCTTCCTGTTGAAAAGAATTGGAACTTTTTGATGGATTACATACATTGTCATTTTTATTCACGCAGAATGACTTTCGTCAGAAGACCGGAAAGTAAAGACATGTAATAACGAAAACCTATCATGGATATGCTTTTAATGATTAATTCTATCAGTAGCTATTTGCCTGTTTGACATTTCCCCCATAAAGTAAGGCGATTGGTATAGTAATTCATTGAAAGGTTTCATTTGTGCTTTATGCTTGCAACCAATAAAACCCTACCAGCTTCATATTTTAATGTACACCGAGTTGAAAATAGCAATGGAACATAAGCACATATCCATATTAATAAAACAAGTCGTTTTTCAATCAACCCGTGGTCTATTGGCACATTTAGGGAAAATGGAGATATAATTGTTGTTAAAATGCAGGAACATTAAAACAAGAATGCAAGCACACTAATTATATTAGACCAGTTAGAATATAATTTTATATTAATATAAAAAATTTAATTATAGTGTAAAAATATTTTAATAGCTTAAAACAACAGATTTATGAACATTACACTTCAAGCATTACATCTGCAACGTGCAGTGATCATATTTAAAGTCGACTCAGAGATTTCGAAATATTAATTTTTTTGTGAATAATGAAAAGTTTCCCAACTAGAAACTCAAGATATTAAACATGAAAATGCACATGCCGAAATTTTGAGATGATCGGATTTTTTTCGTTTTATCAGTAAACATTTATGTGTAGTATTACGTCCCATAGGAGACGGTGGTATAACAAAAATTCCGGATCCGGATTTTAGTAACAAAGTTGTGATTTTCTACTCTGAAGGAATTCGATTTACGCTTAGCAATTTCACCTTTCACAAGTGGATTGTATACGGACAAGCATTATGTTCATGCAAAAAATACAATTTTTTTTTGGCAATTGAGGCGCCCTCCCCTCAGAATCTCTGAGAGCAGCCTTTAACTAATCCTTTTTAAGAGTGTAGGGAAAGATGCTAATTAATCAATAAAGTACAATCATTCTTGCTTGTTAGAGTTGATCTTACCAAAATGAAATACAAAACGAACTAACGATGCAGTTAAGAGTTAAGGAATGTTTGGCATATTACACGTTGTGGCATTGGTCAATTACAACCGCGATCCGGTCATTTTTTAAGCGATTCTAGTATGAATGCAATTATTAACATTCAAGAAATTTTTAGACGGTTTCATAAGTGTTTTCCTTGAAAAAAACACGAAAAACGACCTGTCACGGTTTCTGCGATGAATATTGACAAATCCCCTTTTACAAACTCATTTGTTAGTACCTTCTTGTCGTGTTCGTTTAGTATGTTATTCGTATATGTCCATCTTGATATATAAAGCGGATCTCCACATTCAAACAAACTTCGACTTAGAAAGCTTTTAAAACCGATTTAACCTTTTTGTTTCTTTCCGGTTCACACATTTGATTTGTGTAGGCTAATTAAACTGCCATAAATAAGTTTCCTTCATCAAATTGCCTTTTTAAGATGATTTTTCATACGGTTTACTCATCACCAAACTGCGATTGTGGAGAGCCACAACCATTAGCACATCATAGATGACTGTGAGGTCTACAAGTCCCCAGAGGAATTCCAGGCCTGATCAACCTAAATGATGAAACTATCAGCTGTTAAAGACGGATCTTCCACTGTGTTTTGGACTTGCACGAACGAACGGAACTCATTCCCGACACCTCCATTTTGTATTCATTCCCGAGGAACATTAAATTTTAAATACCGTATAATTTCTTCCACTTAAAATCTGGCATTGCTTTGGTTTTTCAATTCGGCGTATAAAGAAGACCGTGTGCAAGCAGATATAGTCCGGCAGGATTTCAATAGTCCGCCGGGGCTCCATAGACGATAACGGAATAAAGCGTGAAACTTAATGTTACTGAAGAGTCACTGAATCGATTGCCCTTTTGTTCCCCATGGTCCCGGACTATGAAGTACGCCGGACAATAATTCTTCTACACTGTCCCAACATCATCTACCTTCATTCTCTAAAACGATTTCGCTACTACTTAACCAAAATTTACCAGTAGTTATAATTATCGTCGTCCATAATAGGTCCATTAATATCATGGCGGTTTCGCTCTTTTTTTTTCCAAACTTGAGATATGACATTTCCAAAGACAACTTTTAATTTTTAAAGTGTCCTTAAATATGCATTCATCAAAGCAAAACTTTACCCATTAACCCTCGTCTCCAACCAAGGGTTTTTTGTACTACGAACTTTCACGGAACCGAGAATTCGTTATAAGCACCCCATGCTCATGAATTTTTTGATACCAGTGTATAGGTATGGTCCTCCACTTTCCATTGATACAAAATAAGTCCAAATACCTAGTATGGCGTCAGCAATGAACGTCATCAAGTCCCGCGAGTCGGCAAAATTGGCATTTTCACACAGAACATAGGCCGAAAATGTCCGATTTTGCCTCTACAACGTAATAGGAATATCGGATTTTCACATGCGTTTTCAAGCTCTAAATGAATGGCAAATGACTAGTTTAACATAAACTAGGAGTTTTTGAGCCATACTGTGCATATATTTTCAAAAATGCACCATAAATATCCTTGGGTGCAAAACCACCCCCCCCCCCCCCCTACCCTTCCGACTTTGACGGCATACCCTAACCCGGTGAAGGTGCTACCTTCACATTTTTTCGCTAAATGAACCTGCAAAGGGAGAGAGAACGATTACCTCGAACTTTTTTACGAAGTTTTTGGGCTTTTAAGCGCAACCGGAGCGAAGTTCACAGGGGGAACCCACCCCCCGCCCCCCCCCCCCCCCCACCTTGGTTGGACGAGGGTTTAACTTGTAAGACCGAACGTCCGTAGGTACTATTATTTATTGGTGAACTACAACTTCACAGGAATTTAAAATAATTGTTTTCTGTTCAACATTGCGTGATAAAACATGTCTTCCAAAAGCAAATATTGCTATCCAATTCCATGTTCTTTTTTTAATACTCAAATACATAAATGATAATGGGTTAAAAAAAATTGTTCCAAAATAGGTTCACCACCTGAATTTAATTTTAGTAAGGCTAACAACACAAACATACGAATATGAAGTACCGGTAAATTGGGCACAAATTTAGTAAATGAACTCATTTTTTAACAACTTGTTTGCTGTACTTAATTGAATATTTTCAGATAAGTTTTTATTGCATTTTCATTCAGTCCATAAATATTTCATAATTGATATATAATTCTATATTTTAAAGATCTTAAGAAATAAATATTAACCTCTTTTGAATAAAATGTACAGATTATTGTATGAACATAACTCAAGTCAGGAGAGGCCAAATAAGTCCGGGGGACTTAGAGCATGAGCCCACCATACATACCTATACTAATTAAAATTTAAATTATTGGATGGGACATCGACAGGAAGGACAAGACAAACACATAGGAAAGACAAGACGAAAACTTATCACATTGTTTTAAAAACAAGATCAGACAAGGGAGCATGATATCCGTTGAGAGCCAGTCATGAATTGATTGAATTAGATGAAATAGAAGAGATATTGCAGTTAACGGAATAAAAAACATATTTTATGACACATTGATAGATCAAAAACCATTACTTAATTAATATAGACTAATTTAATCTTTATTAATCAGCTCTTTTTTAGGGGTAGTTTAAAAGGCATTTAATGGTTTAGAGTTTATATGCTATTACTATTAATTAAGGCATTCTAACTTTTGGGATTATTGTGTTGTATTTCTCGATACACCTTAAGTAAACAGAGTTAACTTCATTTAAGTGCTTGTTCCGATCGTCATTTGGACCCCCCTGATTTATACGGAAGTATTGTCATTTTGAATAACCCCAAACCCATCGATGAAAGGCCGTATTTTTTCATTGTTGTCCTGAAATTTCAGCTTTTCAAATCCATTCTTATCAAGAGTAGATAAAAAAACTACCGTTTAGTGGTAACCATCAATATAGAACATGTAGTGAATAGGGCGTTAACGTTGCACTATGCATTATAGCGTCTAGCATCAAACCGCAAGTCTGTTTTCCCACCGGTACTTATAGTCAGTGTGTAAAGTGTCAGGCTCTCAATAAGTAGAGAACACGAGACACTGAAAATCGGAACAAGCACCTTAACTTAATATTGAAAGTTATGAAACAGACAATTCGCAAAACCAACAAGGACACAGGCAATTTTCAAGTAGTTTGTTTTACCATTGTAAAAGATAACAGTCTGCACTTTTCATTCAAAAATAACTTTGACATCATAGTGGAGGGGCCTACAGTGGCGGATCCAGGATTTGAACAACGTCAAACTTACCGGGGGGGCCTGAAAGGCTGATGCTGAAAACTTGTCCAAAAGCTTCCAAATGGCCGGTTGTGCCAAGATTTTGCAGACTTACGGAGGCGCGCGCCCCTCCGCCCATCCCTGGATCCGCGCCTGGCCTATGTAAAATTGGTTGAAGTTCATGTAAATTGTTGGCAACCATAATAAACGTATACTACTGGTCTGACTATTCAGGAAAATCGAGTTGCATTTTCTGTGACCTTTAGTGACCTTGACACAACGGGGGTAAAAAGTCAAATGGTCAACATCGTCCACAAGGATATCGACTGGTACCAAATGTGCAAATTTCACAAGGAATATTGTATATAATATTTATTTTGTATGGACCTTTCGTTTTCTTGTAAATATGCAAATAACCTATTAGGGACAATTAAATATCATAAAATTGCTCTATTAGGAAGCCCAAGTCTGTCCAAAGAAGGTTAGGCTCAAGTTCTGCAACAATGTCATGAATGTAGTCATCTGTAAACACTCTACTCTGCTTTAATGTAGAATGAACCCTACTCAAGTCCCCATTATTATTGCTATTAGCCCTTATTCCCAGGGGTAGGTAAGTGAAGGTAATGAAGTAAAGCATAGTTGTTTTGTAAAAATGTGCAAGAGAAAGAAAATGATCGAGGTAGTCTTAACCAAATCAATGGAACGAATCGTCGTTATTACCGTGAAATAACCACGATTAGAACTTCAGAGACAAAAGTATGTATTACATGATCTTAGTCTCAGTCAAATGTATGATGTTTTCATTATTCGATCCAATCCAGAGACCCTGGATAATCTCGTCTAAAGCAGATCAAGTTAGGCACCTAACACGGGGGGGGGGGTTCTCAGGTGTGGTCTTGGGTAGGGACGACCCCCGAAAGTAGTACCATAGCTAACACATTTTTTTTGCCAAAAAAGGGACCCATAGCAATTCCAGAGATGCAAATGCTGGGCCATATTAATGCAAATTTTTTGCCCTTTTTTCCTCAAATGTGACAAGTTTTACTAGATTGAGAAAATTTGACTATTTTCCCAACAATTTTTAGAAAAAATTGGGTTCGATGAGAAAAATTGAAAAACGACCCACTGTAATTATACATGAAAAAAAGGGTCATGATATACCAGGAAGGCTAAAAAATACACTGATATTGTCTGTGGCAAGTCCCCGTATGGTATTTTGTGTGAAATCCCCTGCATATACCCAACACCATACATCACAGCTGTATAATTATGACCATTTGTGGTAAACCAACTTATGTTACACAGTTTGATAAAAAAGTGCAAGACAAAATTGTGATTCTCTTCATTGTAGGATGATGTATCTTTTAAACCATAGACCCTGATAGTCTATAGGCTCTCTAAAGCAAGAATGTCAAGTTGTTAGAGTAATCCCCCCTATAGCTGCTATAATGACCATGGTTAAGTAACTGATTTGTGTTACACAGTTAGTAAAAATGGTTCCCACCACAAAAAGTGCGATTTTGCCAGAAAAAATTTGTGCCAGAAAATGGAAACATTGTTACTGCTATCCCCGGGCTGCTGTCACTTAGTTCATAGATTGAAGTGTTATATTCTTGTTTCAACAAACGTCACAAATCTTTAAGTGTTCTAAAACAAGAGTGTTATCTCAATTTTAGCTTCTTTCTTTGATGACCTTTCATGGAAATGATCATTATGTCCCTGGTCTTAGTGTATAGAGTGGTGCAATAATCAGGGCCAATATAGCCCCTAAGTAATGATCTAATTGTTACAAACCTAAATTCAAAATAATACCTAAGGCTAAGCATTATGAGTAGTTGTTTATTAAGTGGGCACTGGCAGTATGGAGAGGGGAATATCCCGATATCAGCAGCAGGTCACGGTGCACCCCCACACACACACCAAACACAAATCCCACAAAGGGGCCAAAGGTCCACCTCTTTGTTGATGTTGTCCATTAAAATGGTCCAGAGAGTGTAGAGAAGTTGACAAGAAAGTCCATTTGTAGTGATGAGATGTTTCAAAAAGGGCCATTTTAGGGGGGTGGTACTGCTTTTACCAAAAGTCCACATTTTCAAAGTCCCGCCACCCCTAACAAGAATTTAAAAAGTACCGTAAACAAGTACAAGTAATTTGATTGGGGCTAAAAGGCACCCTAAACAAGCATGGTAAGTGTAATACCCTACCCTGAATAAGGTAATTGGCAATATTTGACCCCTAAGCAGTAGAAATTTGTGTCTTTGTAGCTATACTGAATAGCTCATTTACAAAAAATGAGCCGAATACGATACAAACTCGAAATTTCCAAATCGTACGCTAATGTAAGTTCAAGTCCGGTTCAAAATGTTGAAAAGTACAACCTTTTTTCAAGATTTCAGTGGTTTTGCTATCCTTTTCACGTTATGTACGTATCCTGCACAATCTTGAAAATAGACCCTTTTTACGTGTTTTTCTTTGGTCGCACATGATCAATGAACAGTGACCACCCCCGGGCCCTGGATGGAAAGAATTAAAAAAAAACACACATGTGGCTGAGACGAAAAAGTAATACTAACTTTTGTCTCTAGTGCAAATCGTGGTTGTTTTACGGTTAAAACAACAATTCATTCCATAGATTTGGTTTAACCCTGGTCACTTACGGGTGGTGGGGGGTTACCACCCCCTAGTTAACTTTGCTCCGGTGCACTAAAATGCAAAAAAGCTTTCTGGTAATTTAGCGAAAAAAATTAAGTAGCACCTTCACGTTCACCGGGGTTGGTAATAATGCGTTCAAGTCGAAGGTGGGGGTTGCCACCTACAGATATTTTATGTACATTTTTGAAATGATTTGCACAGTATGGCTCTAAACTCTGTTATGTAACACTAGTCAATTGCCATCATTTTAGAGCTGAAAACCGCTGAAAATCCGATATTTCTACGATTTTTAGCGCAAAATTGGATTTTCGCCTATTTTCTATGGAATGCCAATTTTGTCGGCACAATTACATTTTTGATGTCATTGTACCACCATACTATGTATGTTGGTACTTATTTTTGGTATCATTGAAAGAGGAGGACCATAATATCCACTGGATCAAAACATAAGCATCGGTGCTTTATAACGAATTCTCAAGGGGGTGGGTCAACCACCCCCCCCCCCTTGGTAACCGTGTTACAAAAAGGACTTGGGAAGACGAGGGATATAGACTACTCAACCATTTTCTAGGTGTACATTTTCATAAACAACTTGGTTTCCTTAGCCCTGGGCATTAATGCAGGTAAAAAAAAAAAAAAAAAAAAAAAAAAAAAAAAAAAAAAAAAAATAATGGGGTTGTGTAGGGTTCACTATACATTGTGCAAAACTGAGGCCTAACTCTTGCTTTGGACAGGACTCACCCGACTGGGGTCCTAAATAAGGCAAATTTATGCATATTAATTGTCTCTAATTAAGCTTATTTTAAAAACAAGAAAACAAAGCTCAGTAACAAATACATCATATACAATATTCCTGTGAAATTTGCCACATTTTGTACCAGTCGAATATACTTTGGAGTATGATGACCATTTTGACCTTTGACCTCGTTCCGGGTCATTAAAGGTCAACGGAAAAAATGGCAACATTGTTTTTTTTTTTTTTTTTTTTTTAAAAGGTTTAATAATACTTATATCAATTAACATGAACTTCATAAAATCACTCTCGGGAGAACATAGGCCCCTCCACTACAAGTATATTTTATTTTAAATTGATCATTTGTGTACTTAATTCAATACTTCCTCTCTATACCAATATATTAAATAAAAGACTCCAAATAATTAAGAATATTCCAACATTATTTAAGTGCAATTATTGCCTTTCGAGTGTCAATTAATTGCTAAAGGAATTAAAGAAAATTAACATTTTATACTTTAAATAAATTTTGAGCTACAGCAATCAAGTACCCCACGGAAATTGGTTACCATAATTATAACTTTAAAAAAAAAAAAAAAAAAGGCAAATATTTCAAAAATATAATACTAATGCAAATAATTCGAGTTCACTCACCTAGTAAACCGTGAGAACAACTAAATTACATCCGTGAGGACTTAATCAAATGATTGCAATTTACTCATATTACTTTGACTTATTTAAGTAACAGAAATAGAGAACCTATAATATTTTCTAAATATATTTTGATGTACGGCAATCAATATAATTATATTGGACTAACATTATGGTAACTTTTTTTCGCATACTTAATTTTATAACTAAGTACAACCATAACGATAGATTCACATTTTGGTAAGAATATACTTTTAATAATATAATCGCAAATTTTAATTTACCCAACTTAACCAAATAACATCGTAAAAACAAAGACTTTCTGTGGCACTAAATACAATTTAGTCCTTGTTTTAATCATTTGAATAAAGTCACTTTGAAAAGACGGCACTTAAACGAATTAACTTGAGTTCCACAACTTAAAATCGGACTACTTGATAATTACTTGTGTACTTACTAAATATAACTGCGTGTATAGGAATTCATTTTGAGTAATGTGTAATTTTGATTTCTGGTACACTACTCAAACGTTTGATAATGGCCTCAATTTAATAAACAATTTCCTTCTCTCCGAAACGAGTTTTATCAGTTGATGAGCATATTTTTTTCTTGATAACTTAGTTCTTCAGTTTCATCCGAACATGGAGGTATCGTTGAACAAACTTAGTTTTTATCGGATTGTATTATTGCACTTTCTCAATCCATTTACCCATTTATAAGGAAACTAAACGGTCAATGAGTCCATGAATTCCTATAAACGTACAATTTTCGTTAAATCCTGCCCCCCCTCCACCGAGCCTATAAGAAATTGTCCGAAATTTCAAAGGGCCATTTCTGCTATTATCTGACAAGTTGGCGCGTAAGATTGCGTGCATTATGGCAAGTGTGTGCTCTGACTTTGAATATGCTAAAAACTTTCTTTTATTAATATTAAAAATAGTAAAGGTGACATGTAACAAACAATTAAATCATATTGTCATAAAGACTGCTTTTACATCCAGGAGGTCATTACAGTTTGGTTTGAGTATTTTAAAATGTCGTAACCGGAGGAACTGAGGCCTCGGAGGAGTTTTAGATGAAAATGAGTATGCTCTAAAGGGCGTCTTTGGGCGACAGAAAGTAGGTTTGCCAAAATATTTGCCCATTGGCAAACTATGGGTTTCTTTCGACAAATGACCAAAAGACCAAAATAAAATGTCTTCTAAGGGACATTCCAAAAATAAGTCTCACCTCAGGCAAATTTACCAAAAAGTAATGTTTGGATGATGATGTAGAACTTTATAACATTGGGCGGACTGAGTGAAAGCAAGCACAACAAGTGAGGTAGAGGGCCCATATCGAAATTCCTGCAGAGGCTCCCAGCTCCATAGGCCCTAGACCTTAATTGTCTTACTAATAAATACCCCAAATATGAATAGCGCTCTGGGAACATTGAAGAATCCCTTCTTTCTCCTTAAAGATCAAAATTCTCCTTCAAAGGGTACAATTTTATAAACCCTATATGATATCAAGTCATGATTTTGATTTATTATTTTATTTTTCGCAAGTAACTACGATTCACTTTTCCCCTTCTAAAATACACATTTTTTTTCTTATTTTCAATTAATATCGTATTCTTATTTTTCCGTGCAATTTATTTTTCTGATTCGATGCTGTTTTCAGGATATTATCGTCAAATTTTGAATCGAGAAAGCTTGTGGAGAGGAGAATATAAGATCGCTGTCGTTTTATACAATAATTTGTTTCATTGCGAAAATTTATACTTATCTACTATCGTCAATTTTAGGTTGCATATTGGTGTAATTTGTAATTCCATTTACTCATAACTTCGCAACAAATTAGACTAAATTCCTTTTGACCGTGTAGAGCAAAATCTTTGCAAAGGCTTAAGTGTTGTTCTGCCACATTGGTAGTCAGTTTCATTGGTCTTTTATCAATATTAGTTACGTTCTTAACAAGTACATAAGACTGTCACAAATTCGGATTCCTCCCTCCATATCAGCTTTTCCCAACCTTGGAGTCGCGACCCATTTTCATTTTTAAAAAAGTAAAAAATTATCATAAAAGCAAAGGTGCCCCAGGTCAATTAGCCTTCAATTACCAATGTCGTTTAAACCATCCTAACGTGATCGTGAGGAACGTTGGATTGTAGATTTGGTCGCAATACCGACTAACAATTAGCAAGGTTTAAAAAGTGTCGGGGTCGCCTCATGATAAACATTTAAAAAAGAGGGTCGCGGGAAAGGTTGGGAAACCCTGCTCTATATCCTTAAAATGGATAAACATACATCATTAAGTCCCAGAGGTTATCCTACATGTTGGTTTTGACAACGGAAACGCAATCATTTTGATATTACGATTTTGAACTATCTATCATTCTTAGTGACAATCCTAGGTTGCATCATACTGGATTTATATTATTAAAACAAATACAGTGCCACCGGCAGTTCAGTTCATCAAACCTGATGTTTGAATATACAACTTATCATTTTGATTTATAGGTAACACTAATTCAAACGTTTTGAGCTATTGTATAAACTCAATTATGAACAATTTTGATTCTCTCCGAAAAACTTAGTTATCAGTTGATGATCATAGTTTTTCTTGATAAACTAAGTTCTTCAGTTTCATCCGCAAATGGATATCGTTGAAAAACTTAGTTTATCGAATTATTAAGCATTTGGCTTGTCATATTCGTATGCTTGGTAATAGAGTTTGTGATTATGGCACTTTCTCAATCAATTTAGCTAATTATAAAGGAACAACTAACTGAAAAAAGGGGAGGGCGATCGAGAGCATAGAAGTCCTATAAACGTAACACGTTTCGTTATAAGCCTGCCCCTCCACCGAGCCTAGTAAGAAATTGTCGAAATTTCCAGGCCGTTTCTGCTATTATCTGACAAGTTAGCGCGTAAGATTCGCGTGTAATATTATGGCAAGTGCATTAGCGTAAGTAACTCCGGGGGATGGGGATAATATCCCCCCAATATTTTGATGAGGGGGAGGTCAATACGATAACCCCCCCCCCCCCCCACCCCAATGTGTTGATTGCCCGTCCCCGTCGTTTTAATGTGTTTTGACCCAAAAATAACCTCATATTTTTACCATAATAGTTTAAAAATGGCCAAATTCCCCCCCCCATGTCAAAAAGAAATTTACGCCACTGGGCAAGTGTGTTCTCTGACTTTGAATATGCTTAAAACTTTCTTTTATTAATATTAAAAATAGTAAAGGTGACATGTAACAAACAAGTAAATCATATTGTCATAAAGACTGCTTTTACATCCAGGAGGTCATTACAGTTTGGTTTGAGTATTTTAAAATGTCGTAACCGGAGGAACTGAGGCCTCGGAGGAGTTTTAGATGAAAATGAGTATGCTCTAAAGGGCGTCTTTGGGCGACAGAAATAGGTTTGCCATATTTGCCCAAACTATGGGTCTCTTTCGTCAAATGACCTAAAAGACCGTTTACTCAATAACTTCACAACTTCACAAAGACAACAACAAATTAGACTAAATTCCTTTTGACCGTGTACAGCAATGAATCTTTGCAAAGGTTAAGTGTTGTATGCCCAAATTGTAGGTCAGTTGCTTTGGTCTTTTTTTGTGAAAATAACTAAAAAAATATATTCGACCAATCAAAATATATTTTCTATATGTTCGCATGGTTTACATTATTTTTTACAGTTCTTACCCTCAATATGATTTGGATGAGTATAAAGGCAAATTTAAATGAAAACAGCGTTTTCTAAAAGCCGCAGGTTTTTAAATGAAATCAATCTTTAAAATAACTTTCCAAATCATTATTTTTATCATATTAGTTACGTTCTTAACAAGATAAAGTACATAAAACTGCCACAAATTCGGATTCCTCCCTCCATATCAGCTTTTCCCAGCCTTGGAGTCGCGACCCATTTTCATTTTTAAAAAAGTAAAAAAGATTTCATAAAAGCAAAGGTGCTCCAGGTCAATAACCAATGTCGTTTAAACCGTCCTAACGTGATCGTGAGGAACGTTGGATTGTAGATTTGTTCGCAATACCGACTAACAAGCAAGGTGTTATAAAGTGTCGGGGTCTCCTCATGATAATCATTTAAGTCCCAGAGTGTTATCTACATGTTGGTTTTGACAACTAAAACGAGCATCATTTTGATATTACGATTTTGATCTATCATTCTTCGTGACAATCCTAGGTTGCATCATACTGGATTTTATTATTAAAAACAAACACAGTGCCACCGGCAGTTCAGTTCATCAAACCTGATGTTGAGATTACCACTTATTTTGACATGTTGGGTTTCTACAAACCAGAACGAACAATCTACACTTGCACGTCGTAATCCAATTTAAGAAAGTGGTCAATAGATGATGTTTAACACTAGTCGGATTGTGTTTGATGTTGCTTAAGATAAATCCGATCTATATGTTGACGTCGACATCGATATCAAATTATATCGACATGTCGACACAAAAAACCCCTTGTCGATGATGGCACTGACAATCGCATTTGGTCTATCAAATTAACTCCCAACTATAAGCCTATACGTTCACTCTAAGCACAGCATTAATAATAAGAATAATAATGATAATGACAATAGTGATATAACACTAAACATGCTTACTACTAATACAATGCATTTTCTCTATCAATTATGATATTTTGACACTTACCTAATAGTATATAAACGATCCATTCTTTCAATTGTGTATTGGAGGTATACCTAAGGATATTCTGCACGAGATTCACCATCGTCTCTGAGATTGCGGGGAGCGTATTGGATGTACTTGCCGTATCACCGTATACATCGTAGCAGCGGAATCCGTTTGATAGTACACGTATTAGAGATACTTGCGATATTGATAAGCTGACCCAGCGAATAAAACACCGTGAAAATATTAACTTACACTTAAAGTGCAGGATACAGAACATAGCTTTTTAACACCATAGTCACCGCCTACCAAGGTGCCATCAACAAATCAGCAAGCTCATAAATGGAAGGTGCCATCATCAAATCAGCAAGCTCATAAAATAGATCTTCCAAAAGAATCAAATTGACTGTAATATCATAATGAGCAGCCCTTTGCTTTATTAAGCTACAAAACAATGATCGCTCTGGTGATATTGTAAATTCCGCCTAATAATGCGTACATTATAGAATGTTACATATTATTCGGATTACGGCATAGCTATGTTAATCCAGGAAACGTACTCCCCCCGTTAAAAAATGCCACCAGTTATATTAAAATTTGTTAGTCTAGTATAGGCCTATGTTGCGTGTGCAGAAAATCACTTATTCCACGGGAGGGGGACAAAATTCCCCACAACCCTCTGGTTACGCCACACGCTTAAGTACTTGCTTCGATTATTCTGTGCGAGCTTAATTGGTCATAGTTTGAATTAAATTGTGAACCAATTAGACGGAAGACCGCATTGAATATAAAGAAAGGGAAATGACTTGTTGTAAAATGATAATTTCTTGACTTTAGACCTTTGAATACGGTAAAGTGCCACTTTTTCTGGCAAACATCATTTTTGGAAAAAGGTGAGGGGAGGACCAGTGTGTGTTGTTTATGCTAAAATATTTTTTGAAAAACAACCTATATTTACTACCAATTAAGTGTGCCACGTACCGACCATGAATGACCATTTAATTGTTCGAAATTCGGGGCTATTTTACTCTTGACATATCTTGTGGGGGGGGAAAACAAAAAAAAGAATAGTGTCTATTAAATAAATACAGGCAGAAATATCAAAATTCCCATGCAATTCCAGATAAGGGGTTCCCAAAAGATAAGTATATATGACTGTCAATGAGGAAGACGATCATCAACCTATCTGCACCGCAGATGGTAGCCAACTCAAAGAGGTCAAGGACTTCAGTATCTAGGGCCTTGTTGCCGACAGCAAGAGACTTCCTGTCACGCAAAGGACAAGCTTGGAATGCCACTGACCCCAATAAAATACACCACTTATGGCAACTGGTATCCCCTCCCAAAAATTGTTCAGCCAAGCTGAAATTCTTTAGAGCCTGTGTAGAGAGATTCTGTTATATGGATCTGAGACCTGGACCATGAAGAGAGCTACAGGATAGACTGGATGGCAGCTACACCAGCTGTCTTATGCGAGTACAAAACATTCCTGTATCCTTGGCGTGAAGCACAAGACCAAAGCACGATATAAGGAGATATCCCTCCAATTTTCATCTTCTTTGCCCCACGCCGTGCACGATTTGCCGGTCAGTGTCATCGTGCGATTGACGAAGTGGTCTTCAGACGTCACTGTTGGAAGTTACCCTGCCAAAACATGGGTCGTCGCCCCTTTAACTACATAGGGGGGGGGGGGGGGGTGAATTTGATTGCTCAGAACTCCAGCAGGAGCCATCTGACAATCATCCCCAACCTAATGACAAAAAACAGGGACATTTGGCGCACATGGTGAACGCATCCTGGCTGCGGCCGTTAGATGAAAAATAAGTTCCCCCCTAAAAATCGAGGGTATTTCGTTGCCATAACTTGCATATTGCTCTTTTTTATGATGAAAGAGGTTAATGTTTGAATGCCTGTTTCAAATCAAAATAAACTTAATGTTTTTGTCACCAGGGTGAGACTCAATAGGCCCAATGTTTCCTCCATTTGCAATGATACATCATTGCAAAGCGTGTAACACCACATGTTGGTTTAACTCAATTGCTATGTTCTGTTGATCAATGTGGTTCCATGCTCGCTGATTATTCCACCACGTTGAGCCAGAGTAGACGTTCTCCTCTATGTGTCGATCTGCTTCACATTTCAAACCTGGTGTTGCTTACACAATCTCATCTCACATTATTTTACTGCCTATTCTTGTTTGTTTATTTGTTTGCCATATGTGTTAATGTTTAAAGCGTCATTACTTCAGACCGCAAGCATACAAGAAGGAAATGAAATCGTTGTTGTAAATTGATCATTTCTACTTCAGTCGTTTGAATACGGTAAAGTGCCACTTTTTCCTGACAACATCATTTTTGGAAAAAGGAATGCCTTGTTGATAGCAAAAATGTTTTTTGAAAACACAACCTTTTGTGCTAAGCCAAATGTTTCTTCTCTTTAAAACTTTTAAAATTTTTAATTTAATATGTTGTCATTAACGATTGTGAAGTTATGCAACGAAATGTCCTCGGAATTTAGGGGGGGGAAACCTTTTTTATCTCTTGGGAACCCTGTAATGTTTTGGGTGAACACATATAGAGTAGTCAAGTGTGTCCTTATTTTGGATGTCCCATGGGTAGTCATGACTAACATTACTCGACTCATCTGACAGGTTTTGAGAATATTGCTGTAAAATCCTTGACTCCCTAAAACATCCACTTTGGCACCAAATCGTCATCCTAGGTGCTGTATCGCAGAGGTCTAAACGATTTTGTCTTTTATAATGTGGGACCCTCTTGGTAAAATAGTGACGTATGAAACCTGCCATTACTGTATATTCATCTAACAGTTTTGTAAATAGTTTTATATTGAACTCCTTGACCCATAAAATCTTTAATTTGACACCACAATCATCTTCATATGCTTAATATTAAGATGTGTAGGTTTGTGTCACTACAATGTCAGCCACCTTGGAAAATGGCGGCACATGCAACATTTTATAGTTTTTTGGGGAATAATTGTTTTGAACTCCTACCCAGAAAAAAACATTTTTACACCAAAATTGTCTTCTTAGGTGGTTTTGGCTTTAGATGTGCTTCCATTTTGGAAAATGGCGTCGTATGCAAAGTGCCACCACTTTAAATTTGTCACACACCCGTTTTCACTGAACTCCAATCCCATACAGTCAATTTTAAGTGCTTTGTTGACCAATTTATTATTCCGGCCCCTTTACCACTCTCCTAACTGGTTGGTGCTGCAGCACAATGGTGGGAGATTTCCTTTCCTCTGAGATGGTCTTGGTTACTACTCCGCGTTGAGGGATGCCTTATGTCCTCGTCTGATCTTATCCATGAGGTTCACGTTCCAGGATGATCGGACGAATCTCATTTCAAACGCCTCCGATTTGCGAGTGTCTGATTTGCGCAGTGTCCAAGATCAGACCAAAGTTGCAATGGAGAGGATGAGGACTTTATTGATATGCACTTTCAGAGACCCTTGCTATGTCATGATTGGACTAGATCGCATGTTTACTAGCTGATAAATGCCACTCTGCCCAGCCTATAAGTGCATCGTTTGATACTCTACATTTGGAACACTACTGCTCAAGAAGGTGAAATTGTCCACTTTCTCAATAGAGACACCATTTAGGGTAATGTTTCGTGGATCCCCTGACAAGATTTTGCACTTTATGGGTTTATTTTCATTCCCCATCTGCTACAGGCCTTCTCTAGCATATTTGTGGACAATTTCAATTTCTCAAATACCAATGGCGGGCCTCAGGTCTTCAATGTTTTCTGCAGCCGAGTATAAGAATTAGTTAATACTCAAAATAATACCGTTGTGATTCCAGTGGATACCAGTTTTTTTACGGTTTATGCCATGGAATTTTGATTCCTATGATTGCTTCATACCATAGACTGTAAATTTCATGAAACTGTTATCATCAGGCAAAACAAAAGACAAAACGATACAAAACCCCGAAAATCGCAAACTTTTCAAATGTTCTCATTGGGAATGAGAACATCCGAATTTCCCGCGGAAAGAGCAGGGGATTAAACCCTTCATTCTGAAGAAGCCATCAGGCAGATGCGAAAGTGTAAATAGTGTGAGTAAAGGTCCGATCATACTTCCACTGCAATGCAGTGCAGTGCTGCTGCACTGCAGATATATCGATCACTTTCTGCTGCAACTTGATGCAACCCACTGCAATAAAGTTAAAAACGAAAAACGAATTTAGCTTTGTTGCAGTACTGCATTGCAGTATAGGCAGAGACTGCTATCCAGGCAATGCAACGCAATGCACTGCAGTGCAGTCATGGCAGTGGACGTCTGAACGGACATTTATACTAGCATATTGGATTTGACGATCAAAAAATCACCGATAATGTCTTACTCCTTGTTTTGATGAATTGAAATTATGGTTGAAATCCAAACCATACCAGGTTATTTCGTTATCAAAAACTTGGTTGGATAGCTCTCTTCATGATACTGAAATTGAAATTCCTGGCTATATGTAATTGAACGTCAAGATAGAAATAGGCACGATGGTGGCGTATCTGTATGTAAAAAATAATATCAGTTATGAGAGAAGGTATGACGTTGAGAAAATAAAGAGTCAATATGAGTCATCAAATTCATCAGAAGCCTATTGTAATTGCTTCACTGTATAGGTCACAAATGGATGGAGTAGACTACTTTGATTATGTTGTCTGAAATTGGTGATGGTGTTATAAACGAAAACAAAGAAATTGTGCTTAGCTAGGTGGTCAAATTTGTGACTTTTTGAAGAAGAATTCTCTCTTACCGACCAAGTTTTATGACATCATATTAAAGGTTTTTATCAAATAAGCTTGCCCATGGTTAGAAAACAGTAAAGACATTGTTTTATTTAATCCATGAAAGAGATTATCACCATAGTAAAGCTATTTATGATAAAGGTGGCAAGATTGGACATTGGGATAAGTTTAGCTGCGTAATAATGTAAATAAGATGATGAAAGAAACGGAGCGTGAACAATAATGAATATGTGGAAAACGCTGAAAGAGTTGTTGCCGAATAAAAGGGGTTATAATACCACTCTACCTACAACAAAACGAAGGATGTGTTTGTCTTGCAAATGATTTCAATAAACATTTTACGAGTTTTGGTACATGGCTAGTGGGGTTTCGACGGTATCAACTTTAAGATATGCAGCTAGTGCGATTGTTCCAGTTGCTCTACCGGATGATCTGAAATCAGCGCGAGTTATTCCAATTTTCAAGAGAATCATCCAAGATGGATTTGTCCAATACCAAACCTATTTCCATTTAACAACTTGATCCTTTTTTTAAAAAAGAGCAGCTTTAGAATTATGTCATCGATAATAATATCTTATACAATGGTCAATCAGTTTCTCGCCATTATCACTCTACCTAAACTGCATTAACTAAAACAATCGACAAATGGAATACAGATATTGATAATGGAAATTATATTGGTCCTATTTTTGCAGATCTTACTAAGCATTCAATATGGTCAATCACAAGATTCTTATTGACAAATTATCTGCAGTTGGTATTGATTTAAAAGATGTTGAATGTAACTAGTTCCAATCATATCTTACAAATAATTGTACTCAATGTCTTTCAATAAATAGTACCGTATCAAATCCATGCGATATTTCGTCAGGAGTCCCCCAGGGTTCAATACTTGGCCCACTCCTATTCCTGCTTTTTTATCAATGACATGCCTGAGTATATTAAGCATTCCACTGATATTAGGGTGGGGCATAAATAGGGAGTATTTATTTTCAAATCGGGCATGGTCAAAAGGTGTTCCACATGGCCCAATATGAACAAATATACCCTTTAAATATTTTTCAATGGGGGTCTTCGTGTCTTTGTCCTATATCGGCTAAAATAAGCCAATTTTGCCATATTTTCACTGTTTTATCACAATGGAAAGATATGACATTCGATGACATGGGCCAGTAAATAGGTGGAGTTGTGACATGTACGCGATATTTTTATATATCATAAAAGGGATTTTTAAAGTAATTTTTCAAGCCACATAGTTAAATTTGGTATTAAATTAAAGCATGCGTGCAGGGCAACAAGATGCAAGTGATAGGTTTCTAAAAATATTAATCATATTCCACTAATTGCTTTTTAATTTAAAAAGTTTGGAAGTGGAGGATGAGCAGGCGCAGGATGAGCAGGCGCAGCATTTCATGAAAATTGACCCCATAGGGGTCATGTGCATACAAATTTCATCTCTTCTAGAGAGATTCTAAAAACTATCTCACAACCACATACTATAAATCAGAAACTTTATTATCAAATGTTTAATTGTTGTTTTAGGCTCATATTTGCATCTGTGGCATAGCCGATGCCTTAACAATGACTTTCAATGGTAAAATTGGCAATTTTGAAACCTTGTGCAAAACTATTTTGCTACACCATGTACCTATAAAGTTATCTATGGGAAGTTTGTACTTAGAAGATACAAAATCTGCAATTACAAAAAAGGCAATTGCCACAGCTTTTGAACTCAGGTGTATTTCTGGGATCCTTGATTAGTAAGCTTCAAATAAATGTATACTTTTGTAGGGGCTGTGAGTGCCTGAAGAGAGGTAGAGCCTTTCACACCAATATCCAATGCATTTTACACACACAAATGAAAAAACGTGTCACACAAAACTGACCCACCTTGAAGTTGCACACCACCAAATAAATTGCCATTGGTTTATGTACTAAATAGCCCTAATTAAAACGTAAATTTCTCATTAACGAAGCGACTCAGTTGCTTAAATTATGCATTACCTTGGACTACTAGACCTCTGCATCCCATTCAGCAAGAAGAATCCATAAGTTGACCACGGATTTTTCGAGCTACTGAAGCATGAAGACAACGATGAGTTCCGATCCCCTCTGAAACTGTGGCTTCTAGTCAAAATATTCCTATGGGGTGGGTGTAAAATTAGTACTGTAATTACTCAGTACTAAGCCTCACACACCTATTTGTCTTGATATTGTGCTGAGTTTTATCTTTAAATAAGTTATAACACCAAATATGGCCCAGGAAGTTCAAGTTTCTACTATTTTTCAATTTTAACTTAGGCCCTTAACTTTTTTGTACCTTTTTCCCAACACTTTTCGGCCAGAGGGTGGCAGACCAGTTTAATTAGTGGTGTGGAATCTTGAAACACATGGCCATGACATTTTATGACATGGCCCTATTCCATGTATAATTTTACAACCCAAAGTGATCATTTAAAATTGTATTTACTCCTTTAAGACAAAAGGATTGCATTGTGGACCCCATATAGCCCAAAACCCTGGGCGGATCATTTTTGAACATAAAATCATAGATAGACATGTTGTTTTTAATAACTTATATACCTTTTAATCTAACAAGTTCAGAGGACAATAGAAAAGTAAAGACTGTAAATTCCCAAAGTAAGGAATGAAAGACAACCCTGGTTGTCAAGTTTTCAAGACCAGACGCTCCAGGTACAGGTACTCCACAGTTTGAGGTAGGGTAGGGAGGGGTACTGGCGGGCAGGCAGGGTTGTTCTTTCGTCCCTTACCTATTGGGAATTCCACGTATTAAATACCTTTTCTATTGTCCACTTTAACTTTGTTAGATTAAAAGTAGGTTGGTGATACAGGACAAAATATATATTCATGACTTTTATGTTAAAAATGGGCCAAAAGGGTCACAAACTCATTTATTTGTCTCCTCTTAAAATGCGTAAAAATATCCAATTTTAAATGATCATTTTAGGGTTTATAAAATGGTATTACATGTATGGGCCATGTCATCAAAAGTCATATCTTCCCATTGTGACAAAAAAAGTGAAATATGGCAAATTTGACTTAATTTAGCCTATATAGGACAAAGGGGTGGTGGTGGGTACGAAGAACCCCCATTGGGCAAAATTTAAAGGTATATTTGTTCATATTGGGCCAAGTGGAACACCCTTTGACCATGCCCGATTTGAAAATAAATAATTCCTATTTATGCCCCCACCTAAACTGATATGTATTGATATGTATGCTGATGATACACTTTTATGTAAGCCCAGTAACCTGAAGTTAATTGATAGAAATAGTTGGATGAAGCCCTACTGTATCTATCCTAAAGGCTTGATAACAATCTTAATATGAAGGCCATAAAAGCAAAACAAAAGTTCATTTTAGAAAATTTCAATTTGCCCATTATAATTTTACCTAAAAGCGACTTTTGGCGGAATTTTTGTAAAGTGTTTTTTTTTAAACCAGCAAGAGGTTAATTGAGTATGTCGCTTATACTGAGTTTAAGTTCACAAGGAAAACATTGATTATGTCGCTAAGCAATTAAAGGTGCGTGTTCCGATCGTATTTGGGACCACCTGATTTACCGGACAAGTAGTATCGATTTGGAATCAGATGAAGGTCGTATTTTTCTCATTGTCGTCCTGACATTGAGCCCTCAAATCCATGTTCATTCCCAAGATAACAACAAAAAACCGCTGTTTTAGTGGTACCATCATATTATTTAGCCCACCGTATTGATAGGGCTTTTTGCAAAACATGAAATATTGGTTCTACCATCAAAACCGCAAGTTTGTTTCCCACGGTACTTGATTGATGGGGTGTATGTGCAAGTGCCGGCTCTCATATCAATAGAGAACAACAATACAAAAATCGGAACAACCACCTTTAAGTTCGATCTCTATTAGAAAACCACTGGAGTGGATGATATTTCCTTAAAGCTTCTAAAGTTACTGACACCGTACTATCAATTCACGTGCTAATATTGGTAATATGTCTCTTGAAATGGGGATGTACCTTGATAATGGAAAGAGCTCGTTTGTTGTGTGACGCTCTAAAGGTGGCGATAACGACGATTTAAATAATGTCCGCCCAATATCTGTACTGCCGATTCATATCAAAAAGTCTGGAGGAGATTGGTTCATGATTTGACATTGTGTATATTTTGGCAACGTCATAATATTTTGGTAGAGAGCAATCTGTTTCAGATTACCGCCATTCAACCAAACAACCATTCTCGATGTAACGGATTATATTTTGAAAGCCCATAATGGATGTAAAAAAAAGCCACTGGTATTAGTTTTCTTGATCTTCGTAAAGCTTTTGTTTCTGTTAATCACAACTAAAGAAACTTACCTAATGAAAGTTAAACCATAGGTCAGTGAATGATGAGTAGTAGTCAGCGAGGAAACGAAGAAGAAAATTAAAGAAAATTCACGACATTTCGACGGCCCGGCCATTCAGTAAAAAGTGATTCAGAAAAAAGTTTTGACGGCGTACGTGTCGCCGTAATTTGTTACAAACACCCAACCATGTGGATTTGTATCCTCATGGGACATACAATAGCGTTTGGGGCGTTGGCCATTAGATTTTTTAATTTGGGTAAAAAAAATGGCCAAAAAGGTCAAAATTGTCCAAAAAAATAGGGTAAATCAGTCGAAAGAATTTTTCTTCATAATAATATATCCATAACATGCCCATTTACCTTCACAGAGTCATATTTAAGTGAATATAATGGAAGTCATTCCAATTTATAATTTTGGGTCAAAATGGCCAAAAAGGTCAAAATTGTCCAAAAAAATAGGTAAATCAGTCGAAATGCATTCCTTTCTTTTTCAAATAATATATCATAACATGCCCATTTAACCTTCAAAAGGAGTCATATTAAGTGAATATAAGGGAAGCCATTCCAATTTATCTAATTTTTGTGGTCAAAATGGCCAAAAAGGTCAAAATTGTCCAAACAATAGGTAATCAGTCGAAATGCATTCCTTTTTCTTGAAAGATATATATCAGAACAATTCCATTTACCTTCAAAGAGTCATATTTAAGTGAATATAAGGGAAGCCATTCCCAGTATAAAATTTGTGGGGGTCAAAATGGCCAAAAGTTCAAATAGTCCAAAATAGGTTAATCAATCATATTGCCTTCCTTTCTCACGCTTTTCATCAGAACATGATGTGTGTACATCCCATAGGAACACAATGAGCGGATTGAATTGGTTAGACATGGGTTCAATTTGCATATTCTAGGTCAAATGGTAAAAAAACATTCAAATTGTCCCCCAAATCCCATAAATGAGTCAAAATGCCTTCCTTCCCAACAATCAATAATGGAATAATGTTAAGGTTTTCTTCCCAAAGCACTATAATTAACTGAATATATTAGGAGTCATTTCCAATTTGACACGTTGTAGGTCAATATGGCCAAACAAGTTCAATTTTGTCAAAATTATGTCAAAATGCCAAACGATTTTTCAATTTGTCCAAAATAATAAATAGTCATAACACTCTCTTTTCTCAAAAAGCTTAAAGGAACATAATTCATTTATTTCCAGGAATAGTGATTGTAAATAGTGCTAGCCTTTTCAATGAACACATTTCCGGGGTTAAGATGTCCAAAAGGTAAAAAAATGTCAAAATATGGTAAAACAGTCAAATTGCCTCGTTCCCTAAATACTCAATTGGAATTAATAATTAAGTGGAATACAGTCTAGTATTCCCATTTCCCCATTTCCGGTCTGAGTCACCATTGGCTGAGGATCAAACTTAACTCAAATTGGCAGGGGGAATCTCAAGATTTATGGTCCATATGGCAGAAATATACTTAAAGCTATGATTAATAAGTAAAAATGATGCAGCAATAATTTTCCTTAAGTTTTATTGTTATCCATTAAATTTACATCCCTCAGTAAATTAGGGTATTGGATATTCCAATTCTCAGATTTTGATGGAATTTACCACAAATTGTTAAATTAGCTCTATTGTCCTATTTCTCAAAATTGTAATAATATATTATTGTTGAATGTTGAATGCTTCAAAGTTTGAAATGGTTTTGCCATTATAAATGCACATTTCTTGAGGACAAAGAAATCAAACGTTTGTTATAATTTGTTATAATTAATACCCTCCTTTACGGTTACTCTTAGTGCTATGATACACGATGAAAAATACTAAGAACGCATTCTATAAAGCATCCGATGTTTATTATTTTTGTTTTCAGTGGATAGATTATGGTCCTCCTCTTTCTATTGATTCAAAAAAGTACCACATACCTGATTGCGACCCTCCAGAATGACGTCATCAATCCTCGAGTCTCAAAATTGGTCCCTCCCCGAAATTGGTATTGTCCAGAGAAAATCTATTGGCGAAATCCAATTTTGCGCTAAAAAATTTAGGAAGATCGGATTTTCATGCGATTTCACTCTAAATATGCACAATGGCTAATTTTGTTCTATAAAAACATAGAGTTTTACGGTTAACGTCAATAATATTTTCATAAATTTCTTCGGTGGCAACCACCCCCTTACCCTTGACGTTGACGCATAACCTAACCACTGTGAAGGTGCTATCGTTCACATTTTTTTTTTCGCTAAAATGACCAGAAAGGATGAGATATGATTACCTAAAAGCTTTTTATGTAAGCTTTTGGAATTGTAGCGCAGTTGAATATTTATTTTAATTTGTTAGTTTGAATCAACCAGGTCCAGAAATATCATTTGGTAAAAGAAAGAACCCGAAATGGGGGAAAACAGGTCCTGTTCCATTGGCGGCATATCAGTTTACTGGTTTAAATGGTCCAAAATGCACTTCTGCTTCTCCTACATGAGAGGAGGAGCAGATCTCATAGGGGCCTTATTTACGACGGAGTTCGTTTCCTCGCACTCCAGAAAAGGTTTTGACACATTTGGGAGTTATTTATGGACCCTTACATTACTGCAGTAGGTAGTACTCTCAAAGTGTGGTATCACCTTTTTCATAGGGGGCATTTAATTTTACACAGGGTCTTTGGTTAATGCTCCAATCATGTTGAAATGTATGCCATATTGTCCGTCTCTCCATTAAGGATTCCAAAAAGTTATGTTGTACCACCTATACGACCATTGGTTTTTGGAGTTATAGGTAAAAATGACAAAATGGTACAAAAAAAGGGTCATCTCAATTTGTACCGGGTCAACATTAAAGTTTCCTGATTATATTTTAAATACTTCAATTATTGCCCTGAGTAAAGAGGACTCCTAAAAAGTTATATTTTGATTATGTTAATGTTAATTACGGAAGATAAAGGTCAAAGAGGTCAAGCAACCATTGATTATGTTTGCCTATGACCTATGTTGCCCATACCATTGTAACATTGCATTGCGATGGTACAAACTATTCCTTATTTTGACACATTAAGCTAGTATGAACAACTCTTTTGGTCAATTTTACCAAATTGGAGCAACTTCTGATTTTGACCCCCTTTACAAAGAATAAATTGACCTTAATTTACCATTTTCATTTTACCCTATAACTCCCCAACCAATGGTCATAGATGGGGACAAAACGTAGTACTTTTTGGAATCCTTATGCCCAGACGGACAATCTGGCAATAACATTTCAACATGATGCATTTTAAAAATTTGACCCCTTTTTAAACTAAATTGTCCCTATTGAAAAAGTGATACCACAATTTTAGTAGAACTGACCACCAACATTTGATGTGGAGGGTCCATATAACTCCAGGTGTCAAACTTTTCCTGTAGTGAGGGGTAACGATGATGGTTGACCTGAGGTGACCTACTCTCCTCTAATGGTTGAATCAAAATAATAAAATGTTCTTGTGCATTGGCCTATTCATTATTTAATGCTTTAATCTACCACAGACCCTGGGCCTGTGAATCCCCCCATAACGGGACCAGCTTGATGGATATTTTTGATCAAACTTAGGTTCGCAAAATTTAAAACAAGAGCAGCTACCCTCAGACCATTGATAGATCACTGTTATAAACACATAATATTACAAGCCTTGTGATAGCCTATAATAATTTTGTTTGTGGAAAAAATTCTTTACAATTTCCAAATGAAAAATCAGATATAGAGGAAAATATCAACTTGCATATCAAAAATTCAAGGTATCAAACTAATTTAACATGTATGTGGTTCTTTGTGTTCAGAATGCGAATAAGTTTCAAAGAACATGATACTGTGATTATTGTATTTTTTTTACAATATCTAAGCTTCGGCCTATTCCAATGTATAGCCCTAAAAATAATATGTTACAATATAGATGTAGTTTAAAACTTCATTAAAAATTATTCTTAAACAGCGTGGAAAATGTAAGCATTTCATTGGCTGATGCCGCGGTTTCATCGTTTAATTGAACCCAGGGTAGTACGCTCTGCGTATTGGAAGTTATTTTTAGGTTGAAGCGCTCCCGTCATATATACCGCGTTGTGGCTACGATCTTCGCGCGGCGCCTGCCAAAGTTGGCGTCCCGTTGCGTATATGCATAAAATAGAATAAATAAATTTTAGCTGATTATAATGTCCATTTAAACTTATTAAGTGACATTCGCCGGACTTTTCTGGCGAATTACTGTGTGAAATCTATTTACGCCTGACCAACTTATGCGGGCGCTATTTTGCAAGTTTTTCCCGTCTTCCTTCGCTTGCGGTTTTTCACTAACTCCCTCCAAGAAAGTAATATCCCCTTGCTGTGCGATTATTTGGTTGTGCATTTTGTGACCCACTTTTTCTGCACCCAGTTTTGCTCAGCATTCAGCACCTTGACGGAATGACTGCAAACGTGATGCTTTACCCTTATTCCTAATGCTTCTGAATTCTGAGCAAACCTGGTGCAGAAAAAGTGGGTGCAGTACCCCGTCCGGCGATTTGTTGGAAGTATGGAGAATTGACTGAAATATAATTTTAGCACGATAAAGTTGGGAGAAGAAATGAGCAACCGTCCGGGGAATAACTTTTTGCGGTATTATATCGCCAGACATACGCGAATAGCTTAAGCGTTGCGGTATTATTCCGCCATACAGTCCGGCGATAGCGTTGCCTTAAACTTAACATCCGAGATTCTAGAAAAATCCACACCCTGGCCCTAACAACTATGTTTTAATCTTATATAGTGCAATAGAAATCGTATTTAAAGGGTAAATGATTAAAGTATGGACAAAAGCCCATGTTTTATCAATTGGTTTCCATTTAGTTTTGATTTTAATAAATTTTGAGGAAATTTAAAATTTCTTGTCAAATTCGACTCCCAAATCGAATGACTGGCTAGCTTCTATATACCATGTTTACTTATTATATCCTTGGGAGGTCACCGCATATTCTTTGACCTACTGTGCAAAAGAAGACATAATGTAAGAGAATACGCTTGGCGAGAATCGCTGGCATCATCTGAAAAAATATCCATCAATCATTTCCTTAAAAGAACGCAGCTGGAATCTTTAAGGAACTTGTTACGCAGAGGATTTTATTGGGTATATAATAAGAGAACGATTTAACTATTTTTGTTTTAATTTAGGGCCACAATATTAATGACAAGTTTCTTGTGTTCTGTCGACGGGGCTGTTTTAATTCGACATGCTTGCTCACCGTAACTGGAGTGAAACTTCCACGAGTGTCTATGTGCGGGACGTAATTTTTTCCAATTTGATCCTTTATTGTAAGTGCTGAACCGCTAGGGGTAATAGAATGCAATTTTGAATTGGTTTATTTTTTTTTTTTTTTTTTTTTTTTTTTTTTTTTTTTTTTTTTTTAAAAAAAAAGCTTTATCAAACTTTGGCAATTGTTTTTTCTGTCCATGTTATTGTACTACTTCTGTAACTTCCTGCCAATGGAATTTTAATAATAGTTTGATTTCCACCTTTGAATTATTTCTTTGCATTTGTTTTGGTTCTTTGATTGACATTTTCGGATCCTGTGAAAATACAATTTTGTTATCTTTTGATATTACATCCAGAGTAAACATATATTCATGTCATGTTTCTCATTTTTCACATGTCATGGTCAAACTTGGCTATTTGAACCTTTGAAATGAAATCTATGTTGAGACACCCAATTTGAAACATTATTTATGTTTTCCTTATTTGTACATTATATATTCTATTTTGAACATGGATATTCTATATGGAACAACCACAGTGTTCTAACTCATTCACACACATGTTCAATTTAAATACATTTCCACTACATGTTCTAAATTTAACACACTTTAATTTTCACACCCTCCGTGGTCAAAAACGGTTACATTTGAACACAAATGTGTTAACTTCTAGAACGTGCTCAGGTGTTCGAATTTAGAACACAAAAAACGTGCAAATGGATGTTCCCTCACAAAACCATTGTGTTTACTACTATGTGTACACATTTGAACACATGTGGTAGGTAGTAATAGTGTTCAATTTTGTTAATCCAGGTGTTCATTTTCCTTAACGTCCAGGAAGTCCATCATTAAAGTGGTGCACTCTTTTCACCTGAGGAAAGGCAAAACACTTATATGACCTACTTTGGAATAGGGCATTATATAGCTTTGGGGCCATTTCAAAACCCAACAATCTGTCATTAAGCAAACTTAGCTTCTATTCACTTATGACACCTTTTGGATGTAAGTGATATGACCATTTTGGGAAATTTGACCTTATTTTGGTCATTTGATCTACAAATATGGGAAACTAGAATGAACAGCACTAAAGCTACTTACTGACTTTCCTTGAGATATACGGAAATGATTCCTTTAAAATGTGTTGAGAAACTAGGTATTGGGACTGAAGTATCCATTTTTGGCCAATTTTACCCCAAAATATCTAAATCGGAATGGCTTTCCATTTGATCCCGAAATTGACCCTGTTAAGGTGAATGTGGAATGTTCAATCACTTATTTTAAGAAATGAATGTATTTCGACTGATTTACCTATTTTTGACAATTTTGACCCTTTTTTTTTTGGCCATTTTGACCCAAAATTTATAAATTGGATGGCTTCTATTATAGTCACTTAATAAGGACTCCTTTGAGTCCATGGACATGTTTCTGAATATCGTATTTTTAGGAAGATTCATTTCGACTTATTTACCTATTTTTTGGACATTTGACTTTTTTGGCCAGTTTGACCCCCAAATTTTAAAATTGCAAGAAATGGCTTCCATTTTATCCACTTAAATATGCTCATTGAGGTAAAATGAAAACATGTTCTATCGACTATTTTAAGAAAGATGTATTTTGACTGATTACCTATTTTTTGGACAATTTTGACTTTTTATATATACTATAATAATGAGATTTATAAGCGCCCTTTTACAAACTAGTAGGGGGCAAGCTGCTTTGCCATTATTATTAGCTGCCATCAGGAAATCGTCAACTCATTTCGCTTCACCTAGGTGGCAGCCGGCCAGGCGCACAATCCTATCAGTACTTATATTGTAATATTCCACCCTACAGCTCCCGACATATCCAGGGTCGACGAAGCAGGTGAGGTAAAGTGCCTTGGCCAAGGGCACAACACATTGGCCACAGCGGGGCTCGAAAACCCACAACCTTCAGATCATGAGTGTGCGGGGGCCGTTCCTTATCCCTGGACCACATTTGGCATTTTTTAACCCAAATAATAAAAATGTCGAAAGGCCCAACACCCCATACGTTGATTACATCATGGTGGTATGAATCCCCTAGGTGGCCTGTAACAAACAACGCCGTCCAAAGTCATATTTTGGTCCCTTGTGGCCTGCCTCTAATTGGTGTGCGTAACAATGAGTTGAAATGGTTTGTTAATTCTTATTTTATAATGGCGAAACCAAACAACTGTGTTTGAAAGTGTGTCATCTGATAAGAAATTCATCACCATTGGTGTCCCCCGCAGGACTTCCGAGCCTTGCGTTGCTCTTTTTTATTTTGTGTTAATGATTTGCCCGTCGATTCTATCATGCTGACGATGCGGCTCTCATGTATGCTTGCATAAGAGAATAGAACAAAAAAAAAAAATGTGCAAGGTGCTTTAATGATAATCTTTCGAAAGTTGAAGAGTGGTTATGTAAGAAATGCGTTATCTCTGAATATGTTCTAAGACTAAGTACATGTATGTGGGCCCCAATCATTGGTATTGATAAGTTCAATAACGATCGTTTATCAATTTTTGTGATAATATCAATTTACAAGGGTAAATTCATATAAATATCTTGGTGTTTGGTTCGATTCACAATTGAAATGGAATCACATATTATTAATATTTCTAAAAAGGTATCGCAGCGCATTGGGCTAATTTCTAGGTTAAGGAAAGTGTTTCCAAATTTCAACATACCCCGAATTACTAGCTACAAAGTTTGGTAATAAACCGTATTTCGATATGTTCTTCTGGTGTGGTATAACTGTTGCCAGTGTATAAAACTAAGCTCCAGTTCTATTTAACAAGCTGCTCTTGTGGTATTGATGAAGTTCCAAGAGCACAGTGTGCTTGATATATTTCGTAATTGGGATGAAGAACCCTTGAATGTAAGATCTACTGTTGATACGCACATATATGACTCTAGGTTTAAAAGGTGATGCTCCGTGCTATTTAATTGAATTTTTTACTCTAAATGAAGCACCACTCCTATGCTACTCGAATCCAGTATAGGTGGTGTCTTAAACAATATAATGCCAGTACACAAGCGGTCCGAGAACTTTCACCATTGTGGGGTTTCTGTTTGGAATCAACTTCCTGTGCAATTTAAGGTCACTGACCTACACTGACAAAGAATTTTTTTTTAAATGTAAAGTAATCTGATTATTATTTTCTCTTGATTATATTGTAATGTTTAATGTTTTTATGAATGTACGTATGTAGTTATTACAGGGCCCCGTTATAAATTTGTTTTTACTGAATTTAAACATCCAATCAAAAAACTATAAAAAATTAAAAAAAAAAAAAACAGAACATTTTTAAAAATTCATCCTTTCATTAAGCTTATGGGGGCGTCCCTTCATTCTTCATCAGGCGATCAGCCGGGGATGTCCTTACATGGTTTGTAGTTATTTTGATTCTGTTAAAATGTTTACTAAATACATAAAACAAAGTCACCAGCACTATGAGGTACTCTCTCTCTTGGGTACTTTTTTGAAGCTGCAGTTGAACGAATCATAGAATTCGTCACTCGCTGCTTCACTGGTGGGGATGTAGGAATCTTACAACTGGGATCTTATTCACAATGCCATCCCTTCATTTTGAATTGGCTATCCGGATTCTAAGGAACAATGGCAGCAAAAAGTTACATATACACTAGGCATTGAGAGTAACTGAGTTAGCAACAGTCCCGCACCTTCTCTGCTGATGCCGGGTCTGTTCTGCTGGACAGGAGATAGTGGTATTCATCCTTAGTGATGGAGGGGTCCCCTGAGCCCATGTTAAAATGGGTTTCACATACACCGATCTATGATGTCTACATCATATCAAATATACCCCAGTGACCTTCATTTCTCATCGGTTCTGACATTCATGTCATATATTTTAAGCACTACATTTAGTCCATTTATCTCTGTCTTTTTTTGCAACCTATATGTAGTCCTTGTAAGCTCTGCTTTTCGCAACTATGTTGATCGTCCATTGTAGCTCTGCTTTTTTGCAACCTATATTTAGTCCTTTGTCGCTCTGCTTTTTTGGAGCCTTATTTAGTCTATTGTACTAGCTCTTTTTTGCAACCTATATTTAGTCCATTGTAGCTCTGCTTTTTTGCTACCTATAGGGCCTATTTAGTCCATTGTCGCTCTGCTTTTTTGCAACCTACATATAGTCCATTGTGAGCTCTGCTTTTTGTGGGTACTGTCTCTCCCGGGATTTCTCATTGTAAAACCAATACAACGAAAGTGTCCATTTTTAACTTCGTCATCAATTAAAATGACGTCATTTCAGGAGACGGTTAACTTTTGTGTGATTTTTTTTTTGGTCACATCAAATCTGCGCAACATTGCAGTGTATATTTTACATTTTTGTAACAGTTAAAGAGCCTACTTTTCCAGAAAATGTAACCTTTATGGGGGGGGGGGGACTTATTAATTTTGTACTACTTTGTGTTGTTACAATTTTTTGTTGCACTATTCTTCAAATTTATGTAATTTATATTAGTTGCGCTCGTAATTTTTTGTACAATCATTCACCTACATTTGTTTGCCACCTTGCTGCTATAAATGTTATTTCTTCAGCTTTTATTTTGTATTTAAGTTGAATTTGAATTTTTGAAGGATGACCTTGAAGGGTGAAGGGCAGTGAATTGATCGGGAATGTTTTTTTTCTAACCAAAGACCCCAGCTTTTGTATGCTGGGGAGAATCATGCCCACGCCAGCCATCGCATAGCTGCAGTTTTACAGCTGTTTTCCGCATGCGGAAATGTAAGAGGATTTGGTGGACTTTGTATGCGGTAAAAAAAAAACCGACAGCCCTCGTCACAGTGGTCGTCGTCCATGTTGTGATGTTGTGTGATTCGTAATAGGTGCAATTGGCATGATTGGGTCTGTCTTGCCTGTCTGTTTGTAGTTGAAATTTATGATTTTTATCAGTATTATATGAATGACGTGGTTAAAAGTATACCTAACTGAAAGTTAAACCCTAGGTCAGTGAATGATGAGTAGTCAGCGAGGAAACGTGAAGAAAAATCCTCAAAAACATCAAATAAAACGGTGTTCAAAAACAACATGCCCGATACCAGCAGAAGACTAAAACCACTGAATAGCATGACAATCGGCGGTGTCTGTGAACGATGTAGAGAAATCATTCATTGGAAGATCAAATACAAAAGTACAAAACCACTAACAAAACCAAAGAATGGTAAAGATCACGACCTCACATATATTATTCCCCGCCCCGGGATGAAATTCCATATTCCTGCGTTCGCCACCCACAACCTTTCAAACATGCAGGTTATTTCCGTTTAGCTGCCGAATTCATAGGGTGGTGGCACAATACTGTACATGGATGGCATATTCCCTAGGCTGGGGGTCGACATCCTTCAGCATACATGACATGAAAAGATTGACTTTGCAGCTGATTTTGGAGATTTATAAGGTAAAACATGCAAAATAATTAGTCTGAATGTAGGGGTTTTCATTCATAGTATTTTGGGTATTAACGATTGTTTATGCCGTCGTGGGTCGCTTCCCCCGCGACTCCCGCCCGGCCTGCCCTCGGGCCCAAACAAGCGTTACTCATGAAAATCCATGAATAAACCCTATTTTATAATTTTATTAATAATAAAATGGCAAAATGATCAATGATCAATGATATTTGTGTGTGGGCAAACTGTACAGGATATGGTGCAACAATATTACGCTTATATCTGGGAGCTTTTAAACCCGGAAAGGCGTTTTTGATCGCAAGTCGGAATTTTTGATATGCACTTATAGAAATACAGAATCGGATAAAAGGTGGCCAGTCCGACGCGCATGTAGTAATGTGTACCAAATTCCAACAACTGTGACTCTTACACACCACCACCAAGCGACAAAACTAAATTGTTTCTAGATTTTCGCCAACAACACTCACTAATTTAGGGGAGTTCAAATAATGCTCACTTACGGAACCGGTTTCAACCCTCCGTAATAATACCGTAATTACATAAATTACGCACTCGGTATAAGCCCACCCCCCAAAAAAGGAAGATTTAACTTCACACTAGGGGTGGGCTTATACCCATGGCTCGAACAGTGGGGAATTTGGAAGCTCCTTCCCGGGAAAGTTGGCCATTTGGATGGAAACTTGGCCATTTGGAGGGAATTTATAGTGGGAAATCTGTGAAAATGCGACATCTTCCAGGAATTTTACATTTCACTTTTCAACCCCTGCTTTATAACCCAGGGAGGGGCTAGAAGTTGGGAGCAAACATCAGATACAAATTGCCAATATCAAGAGTATCACCAGATACAATATGTACACTGTAGTTGTAGTAGGAGCTTTAGCATACATCGGGTATAAAGCCCAGGTGATTATGTAGCAATAAGGAAACAATATAGAGCCATCAAAGTAGGGCCAAATGCATTGGGATGGCTTGTTTGCTATAATTACTTGAGGAATGTGATGGGAAAAATTAACTTTATTAAAGGTGAAACGAGAGATTTTGAGGCTACTCAAATATTGTGTCATAATAGTAATTTCAGTTATACTAGACACTCAATATATTCTTACCTTGTATTTGGGACAGAATGAGAGAAAAAAGGTGATTCTTATTTGCTACATTTCAATATAAAAACATAGGCTTAAACTTCGTATTCGCTCCTATACGAAATTATAATTAACAATTTCTGTACCAAAGAAAACATTTCTCAGCTTAATCCTTTCAGGTGGCATTATTTTGATAGAAGAAAGCGTTACATCAGGGAAAAAATCATATTTTCGATTTTTTTAGGGGACACCTGATATATGAATCTCTCGTGTACCTTAAGGTTTATGGTCATGTGTCATATAGTCGCGGGACACCCTAGCGACATCATGGAAAATCAAGTAATTCATCAATTTCAGTATTGTAGTATAGCATTAAAAATGAGTACAACACATAGTAAAACCATACATTTTTCTGAAAGCTGGAAGTGTAGGGACTTATATTTGCAATGTTGATGTTGATATACTGGGTGTGCGGAAAAACATATGGTGCAAAAACCAAAAAAAAACCCACATTTTTTTCACTTAATGTGTAAACTGATGCAAATCTTGACAGACTAGTCGTACCTGCAGATAATTATATAGTTCTTACAGGCAGAAACTATTAGGCTTTCAAACATATAAAATTTGCGTATATTCAGGATAATTGGACAAGTGCCTACAGGGTGGCCAAAAATGGGACACATTTTTTAGGAAAAATAACATGCGTTTATTAGGAAGTACAAAATATCCATATAATAAACAGTTTAAGGACACCATTGGTACTTGTTGGAAATCTTCAGAAAGAATCAAAACAAATCTGGACAGGTAACAAAGTAGTTTTGTACAGGGTGGTTATGAAATTATGAACTTGTAAATGACGCCCATTTGTGAAAATATTTAGGCTTTATACCTTATAATCGACTTTGGGCAGAGGTTCCTTTAATTGTAAGAAATTTTGATCAGTTAATGTATAGGTGAAACATACTTCAAATGTGAAACACATTCAATTACAGGGTGGTTTTAAAAAATTAATAGGTATTATGCTATTATAAAACAAAGTATGTCATCATTACATATCGAGTGTGATAGTAGATTTGGCCTAAACGTTGCACTTCACTAATACAACATATACTACCCCACACTGTGTATTGGAACCAGTAATCATTGATATGTAGGCTTAAACAGCAATCCTGATCTGTTTCTATTTGTATTCTTTTTACATGTAATATAATGAAAATTTACTGACCATCGTCTCAAATGCAATTAGCCTATCACAAATGCTAAAATGGATGTTAATTCGTACATACTTAGTTTAATGGTAACTAATTATTGCATTATTTAACTAATGGAAAAGGAATACTTAGTTTGGTCATTAATTAAATGTATGTGTGACTTGAATTAAAGCATTTAGTTTGTTGGGTAACGCTTGTATGTTGAAAATGAATCGCCTTACTTGCAGATTTGTTACCAGTTTAATTAAATCAAAGTTAATTAATCATTAAATAAGGTTTGAATTTGATTTAATACTTGGATTAATACTCCTAGATATGTATGGAACCTGTGCAAGCGAAAAAATCTCCATATCACTAGGTGTTTGCATTTTACAACTATTTGAAAAATAGTAAGCGTGCCAAAAAACCCAAATTCCCATTAGACTTAACACCGGAGGCTGCACCGCGGCTCCTGCACCGCGGCTCCTCCACAGTTGACTACGTTCTCATTGGCTTAATTAAAAAACGGACAATGAAATTAAAAGAAATTAGTGGACAAAAAATGCTTTTTGAAAGAAGAATAAATAGGCTTTAAAATTAGCCCAAATTTATGACAGGTGGACAATATTTTATCTTGTAAGCACCTTGCTAAACCCAAAAAGTTAGTGCCGATGTAACGTCCTCCCAAAAGCAGGGTCCACTATACGACACATGACCTTAGACAATAATTGATAACAAACCCAAATTGGAGAGTTTAGAAATAACATCTAAATATACCACTTAAACTAACAGAAAAAAGGGGGTCCAAGGTAATGTCCATGACGCTGGAATCGCCCAGCTCGAAATTACATGAATGTTTTTTTTTATGTCGCAAATAAGGAATTTGCAATCAGAATCAGATGTTTTTGATTAAAAAAAAAATCTCCAATAATAATTCAGCGGCCTGCTGGAAAACGCCTTCCAATACGGGAATAGCCAAGTAATTCGCTGTAGGCCTTCGTATTACGCTCATCCATACATTCCAGTTGGTTCAGCAAGCAAATAGATGGTAATTTTCTGATGGTGGCCACTTTTCATCATGAACGGATACAAACTTAGCATTTTCAAGCCTGCGTTAGGTACAATCGGGATGGAGCCCGATCTAATTAGAAATAGCTTAGTTTATGATTAAATACAATGTTTTTCAGCATGTCATTTGCAGGTTATAGCACAATTAGACAATTACAACAAAACTGCGCAAAAACTGTCAAATTTGAAAAAATTGGCCCCACCCCCCCTCGGTCCTTAAAGGTCAGACACCTAGACCATCTACATTGGTTGTAAATTTAAACACAATTTGATTTTATTTTATTTCATGTTCACGGGCTGCGTGTCCCATTTTTACACGGAAATAAACAACTTATTTTATACATAAAAGTATAAAAGTTAATGCGATCACTGTTTCATATTATATAATCTGAAAATTAGATGCAAATGCTACTAATTTAAAATGGATTTATAAGTTTGAATACATATCTTTATCATTGTTTTGTTTAATAAAACAAAATGTCACATAGTAAACGGGACAACCAATCCCTGGTACCCTAATTTACGGAAACACCCAAATTACCCTCCTTTCAATTGACTCCTAGTGCCCTCTCTGTTTTTCTTTGCAGCACCAGTGTTCTCAAAAGACATTGAAACATGCCTATACATATCTGTGTGTGCATCATGTTCTCAAGATGCGGGTGTGTGTGCAAAATGTGGCACTGCAATGCTCTTTCTATCAATCCGTAAGTATTCTTGGTAAAATATTATTGCTTGCTTCTGTAGCCTGTAGTAAAATTATTTACTATCGGATATTAGGTAGTGCATGATTTTGTATTTGGGAGAAAGGTGTGTTTGAAGGCATTCTTTTTACTATGTCAGATATTTATCCATGATTTAGGTTTTACAGAATGAAAATCCTGAATTTTGGGCTTCATACCACCTTTCGTGTTCCCGCAGGAGCATACGGAAATTTAGGGGGGGTTCACGCATTTTAAAAAATGCTGCACGATGCAAAAGACTATTCTAAGGGCCATAAATTTGTAATGGAACCCCCAGGACTTTTACTTATTGTCTAGGTATTTTTTTGTAGAGACTCAAACAACTTTTTTAAAGCTATTTGGGTCTTAAAATGAAACATCATCCTTGATTAAAAATACCCCTTTTTGATGAAAATGGAAGTTTTTCCTCAAAATCAAATTTTTGTGTTGCCTTTTTGAAGAACTTTAAGACCTAACCAGTCCTGAGTCTGTCTGACCAGGTACTGTGTGGGCTGTGTTTTCCAAGGTTAAAGTTTCAGAAAAAGTTTGTCATTCGAGAAGTAAAAGGCTGATCGTGGAGCAAATCATCAGAAAGAAACCTCTGACCAATGCCCATATGTTTTTGTTCACGATTGGTTCAAGGATCACATGGGCCAATACCCAACAAACACGCGAGAGGCAATGGGAGCCAACGAAAACGTGGTACCGATCGGAACATGTTTTCGTTGCATCTGGGCCGTCACCACTTTATTTGGTCGCGCAAATGACTCGCGTTGCGCCTCATTGCATCTGGGCCGTCTTACCGTAAAATACGCGATGTTTCTCGTTGCAGCTGGGCCGTCTTCCCGGAAAATGACGCGATGTTTTTCGTTGCACATCTGGGGCCGTCTTCCCTGGAAAATGACGCGATGTTTTTCGTTGCATCGGGCCGTTATGACTGGAAATGATGCATGCTTTTCACTGCATTTTTTCGGACGGTTTGCCCGCAGAAGGCGCAATGCTTTTCATCAGCGGGTGACCACTGTGTAACAAATGCCCATAGACAATTTGATTTCGATGGTGATAGCGCCACCATTTTCGATAAGCTATTTTTTTAATTATGCATAAACGAATTCATGACGTAAACCGGAGCATGACGTAGCATAATAGCGCCACGCACGACTATGATGTAGCGTAATAGCCCCACTTCTCGCGACGGCCAACTATAAGCTACAAATTTCATGCAGATCATGTGCAGTACGCATCCATTATTTATTTATTTATTTATTTATTTATTATCCCTGTTTTTATTGCATTTTCACGCGATGTTTCTCGTTGCATCTGGGACGTCTTTCCGGTAAATGGCGCGATGTTTTTTCGTTGCATCTGGGCCGCCTTCCGGGGAAAATGACGCGATGTTTTTTCGTTGCATCTGGGCCGTTATGACTTTACGCTACTTATTCCTGTGCCGGGAAAAACGCCGGAATGCAATGAAACGCAAACTTTGGCTCTCGTTGCATCTGGCCGTTAAAAATAAAAATAGATTTGCCCCTCGATGCATTTGGCCCGTCGGCCCGCAAAACGACCCGGTCCGGGTTAGGGTTAAACATTATTTTTCCTTGTTCCTCAAGCCGTTTGCTATGTTAATGACAAGACTTGGTCAGAAGAACTTCTAGGTGCTGCCCAAGGCCCATATGGGTTATTATCAGATTTGGGTCAAAAAGGGGGTTCATGTGGACCAATTAAAGGGGCATTTTTTTGAAAATCTATAAGTCTTTGTGCCACAAATTAATTGCTCATTTGCCAAATGCTTGGGACCCAAGGCCCATATGGGTGTTCACGATATTTTGGGTCAACGGTCACGTGGGCCAATTAAAAGGCATTCTTTGAAATCTATAGATGAGGAGACATCAATTTTACAATTTAATACACTACATCAGTTAGCACATGGTCTAACTGACATGTATAGGTGCAAGAATATTCCATACAGTTTCAGCACAATACCTTATACTGATTTAAAGCACAGCCCGTAGGTGCCACACAATGATTCGTCATGCGCTCTCGTTGGCAGTAGTGCTTGACGGAATGAATGGCAATACCTCATTTGCATCCATGCCTTCATATGAAAACATCTACCGATTAAAGGGACGACATTCTTTGTAAATCTATAAATTCCGTCTGTGCCACTAATCAATTGACTTGGTCAGAAGAACCACTTACCCGACTCATATGGTGTATGCAGATTTGGGATTATCAGCCAAATTTTGGTGACTCCAGTTCATGTGTTGATAATTCTGCACAAAATAAAACATAATGTTTAGAGATGAATAGGGTTAATGAGCTTTGTTCCATGTAGTCTTGGGTTGCTTTCTTTCACAATCCCAATCTCGAACAAGGATCACCCAAAGTTTTGCAAATATTAATCCACATTTTTTCACTGAAGACACAAAACCAACTATTTTCCAATGAAGTGTATGCGCTAATATTTTTTCCATGTTAAACTTCAATCAGGTGTACCGCCTCAACGAAGTTAGTGCCCTCTGTGTTTGGTCCATTTTAGTCCTTTTGCAGCTGGGCACCATTTGAGTCTATTTTACTAGGGGCCCAAGAATTCTACTTGTTTTTTGTTATTGCAACAAGTGGCAAAAGTTTTCTACTATTGCGTCCGTCACAATTCCTTTTCTGAAATGCTTCTATATACGCGCGCGAGAGTTCTGCATGTAAGCGCATCTTTGTATTTCCTTTGCGTGTTGTCATGGTTCTGTCTAGCGTGACAGTGTTCGATTTAGAGGGTTTTTACCTGCCAGATGCATTTAACATTGTTCTTTGCATGTAAAATTTTGCCTGTGCATGCATATTTTCGTTTATTCCCGCCCAATTTCTGAGAAAACCCCGTTGTGCATGTAACTAATTTTCTAAATCGACACGTCGTGTATCTGGCGTAGTCTTGACACAGATAACTGAACTATGACAGAGATATATTATTTAAATAACATTTAAACCAGTACCCGAATCACAATTTTATAGTTCTGCAAAATCACAAAATATATTCCAGATCGTCAAGGGCTAATAACCATCTAAAAAAGAATTCTCCAGTTCTTGTTAAGACAAGGTTCTTAGTAGTCACAGCATGAAGAAAAAAAAGAGTAAGGTGAAGGGGGCGGACCTGTGTCACATGAACAGATGTGCCTATCTCTCTTTTCGAAGCGTATGGGGGGCCATACTCCAACATATAATTTGCTTTAGGGTATCGTCACACCTCCTCTACAGCGAGTCTTTTACTTCCCAACATTGAATAATGCCAGTACCCAGTTATACACTGGGTAGGGATGAGTACTTTAGGTAAAGCGCCTTACCAATGGGCGAAACACTTGCCTCAGTGGGGCTCGAACTCATAACCTTTGGGGTGCGAGTCGGGCGCTTTAAATCCACTGGAACACATGAAAAATGATCTCCAATTTCTCAAGGCAACCAAACTTGTGTCAGAGGTTCACAGGGATCTCCTCATATGCTGAAAGTAACAGGTCAAATGCCAAGGTCAAAGTCATTTGAGGTCAAGTATAAAAAATTGACCTCCTTAAAAGTTGAACTTCAAACATGAGTCATAGGTACAACAGGGAATCTCTTCATTTGTTTTGATGAGGTCAAAGGTCCTGTGTTTTCCATGCAATAACTTCAAACCAAACATCCTTTATCCCCAGAGGGTGTATTGAGTAATCCACAATGCACCATGTTTTGGAATTTCACCTCAACGGGTCATGTGATCCCAACAAAATCCTGATTCTTAACAATAAAAAATCCCGATTTCTATGCTCATGTTTGCCCACAAAGCATTGTACTTAAGGAATTTTAGGCATGATTATGACGATGTCCTTTGGTTCTTAAACTGTTGAAACACTTTGTATCCTAAGTACTGCATAATTTTGTACGTACGTATAGGCGCACATTGCAATGCATTGTGGGATTTATTTCCAAACGCCTCTGCTTATAGCCCTAAGATTTCGCTGGGTAATTGAGAAAATTAGTATCTTTCTTCAGATACCAAAATTTGACTACTTCCAGGAAAAATCTGGGGTTCTTGGGTACGAGGCTATTAGCCCGTATCATTCCAAAAGAAGTTCTATATCTATATTTTCTTCAATTTAGGGATCGTGGTACAAATAATTTTAACCAAATATATTTGATACCGGCAAACCCCAACAAATATGGTCCTGCGATATGATAAAATGAACAAGCAGAAGTGTCATGAAAAGTGTTAGTAATGGGGCAGTATCCATTTAATTCCAACTTTTGCATGGCACCGTAACGTGCAGTGCAATACCGTATGCATTAATGTAAGTTATTGTCCCCGCCGAATAAGTTCGGAACGGGACTATAAAATGTGAGCGGTTCCGTCCTTTGTTTTGTTTTCGTTTATTAAGATCTCGTTCGTCCGTCTGCAGTGATAAAAAAATGTTAACCCAGTACTTTTTTGTGGGCCGCCAGCTATAGCGGGCTTGGCCGACACTTCGCAATCCGTTGTTTTCGTGTGTATGTTTGGCTGTGTGTGTGGATGTGTGTATGTTTGTTGGATGTGTGTATTGTGTGTTCACAAATGTAGTTTTTTTTTAATTGACCCAATTGAAAAAGTTTTTTACTTAATTTGAACCAAACTTCTGTCATAGGTGCACAATGGTATCCCTCATATTTTGATAGAGGTCAAAAGGTCATGTGTTGAAAGGTCAAAGGTCATGTGAAAGGTCAAAGGTCCTGTTTGAAAGTGTCAAAGTCAGTTAGGTCCAAGTTTGAAAAATGGGCTTAAAAGTAAAAATTTTGATCTAAATTGAAAACTTTAAGTTCAAGTGGAACCAAACTTGTCATAGGTGCACTATTAGATCCCTCATATGTTGATGAGGTTCAAGGTCATGGGTGGCTCGCAGCTTATATTCTTTGAATATAGCGATCGCGAAAGCCGATAACCGCGAAATTCTAGTTGTATATATGATTTCAATTTGGGTCCCGTAAGGTCAACATGATGTAACTTGGTGGAAAGAAGCGGGTGATGAGTTCTCGACCCTATTAGATTTTGGTGGTGGTGTCACTAACAATATGCTAATTAATTATCTAATTTGCAGAATGAAATTTGCCATAATTATGAATTATCCTGCAAAGCCTGTGTTCAAGTTTTTTCTGGAGTGTCCGTAAGGCCGTAAATGATGATGTACCTTGGTGAAGGGAAGCAGGGGCTGAAGAGTTTCTTCTCGACCTATTAGATTTTTTGGCGTATTTTTTGCAAATTGAGTATTGGCAATGAGCTAATTAATACGCAAAAATCAGCATAATTCTATATTTTTGACACTGTCATTGGATAACTCAAAATTCCTGCGCTGCATGATAAGCCTATCATGGGCCACATCTTTTTGCAATTTGAAAGCATGTTGATATATGCGGTTTAGGTATGCAAATGAGCTATTAAATATGCGTAATTGGCTGTATCTCTGAACGTACTTCGGATGGCAAACAATGTCTTCGCTACATGAGACTACTGATGCCATAGGGGGGGTTGGGGGGGGGTTAGGTATGTGATTTGTTGGGGTTTGGGAGGTGGTGGGGTTTGGACAAAAGGTTTTTGGGGAGGGGTAGGGTGAGCATGGTTTTTGGCGAGGGGGTGTTTTTTGGTTGCGTGTGTTTTGAGGGAGGGGTTTGGGTGTTGCATGGTGTTTCTGTTGCTTTGTTGTTTTGGGGTGCTGGGGCGGGGTGCCCGTGTTTTGGGGCATGAGGTGGGGCGTGTTTGGGGAGAGTGGTGGTACGTTGTTGGGGCCGGGGGAGGGTCGGTGTTGACTGGGTGGTTGTGGCCGGGCTTTGGCGTTTTGTTGCAGGTATTGGTTTGGGTGGGGGGTGTTGCGTTTTAGAAGGGGTGTTTAAGGAGTGTGTGGTTTCGCAGAGTGTTTGAAAGGGGTGACGTGGTTTGCGGCGTTGTGGGTGTTTGGGGAGGGGGTTGCTGTTGGGGGGTGTTGGGGTTGATGTTGGCGGGGTGTTGGGGTGAAGTGTTGCGGGGGTGTGGGGGAGGGGTGGGGTTTTGCAGGGTGTTGGGGAGGGGTGGGTGTTGTTTGCGGGTGTTTGGGGAGGGGTGGGTGTTGGGGAGGGGGTGTGTTGTTGGGGAGTGGTGGGGTGTTGCCGGGGTGTTGGGGAATGGGTGGGGTGTCGTAGTTGCATTTATCGTATGTTTAGTGATTGCGACATTCGTCGGGGACATTTTACGCATCGCGTAAATACGGGTTCGCATTGTTTTTTAAAAATGATTGATTTGGCTTTTGAAGGTAGTCTATTGTATACCTACCACAAAAAAAAGGCCCAGACATTAGCCCATACAGACAACATGGATGTCTTAGTCGTTGCCTGATGCAAGGACATGTAAACGCATGTCCATCCCCAAATCTTATTCAGTTTTTTTTTATCTCCAATTTCCAGCTATGCCTTGACACCCACTGAACAAGCATCAGCCGAAAGGGGGATAGTAAGATGTAAGCTGATTGAAAGGTCTTGATGTAATAGGAAGAGGGCTTTCTTCGCTGGCAAGACAAAGGGCTTTATAGATCGATACTCATGTAGAAGTCTCGTAAGAGAAGCACAAACTCGTGTCGAGGGAAACACGGGAGGGAGGTTAAAAGTGAAGATGGCATTGAAGAAAGCCAGAGTAAATTGGAGGCAGAGCAGTGCGAAGGTGCCTGTAGGGGGAAGAGATTGACGATGAACTTGTGAATATTGTAGGTTAATTTTTGATTTTGTAATGCCTGGACAATGACAGAGATTTAACCACCTTGGAAGCCTCAGATCAAACTTTGCCTGAACATTTAGAACCTGCAGATTAAATGGTGATAAAACATTCTATTAAGTACCAGTAAAAAGAATTTGATCAACAAAATGGTATGCATCATAGTGAGATTCAAGAGGTCAGATGATAAAAACTTTGAAGACAACCTCAGGTAATGATCAGCTAAGCACACGATCCTTTAGATTACAATACATCAGCCCAATTTTGCATCAAATTTAATAGTCAGATTCTATTTGGCTAAACAACTAAATAATAATTGCATGTTTAAAGGAATCCGAAGAACGCGCTTTCACTTAAAACAATAATAACATTACACTTTTGAAGAGTGCCCCAACAAATTTGAGATTTTTGCGGCAGTTGTGTTGTTAAGTCACAGCTGTTTTTTCTTACTTTTAGGAACAATTTTAAGCAGTGTGGCGACACATTTTGACAACTGATCTAAGTACTGACACTGCAAGAGCTATCATCATCTTGCAAAAAATCAACAAAACCATTGCGGGGGAATCTGGCCATATAGACCTACAAAGTCACGATTTGTATGTTAAAGCGCCCTGCTGGCCCGCCCTCTATTGCCCATTCTCCATAGAAAGACGGGGGAAAACTAGATTTTTAATAAAATTTTTTTTTTTTTTTTTTTAAATTTGTAAATTTACACAGAATGTAGTTAGTGGGAGCATGTTTCGCCGGTGGGATTTTTTGTGGGCCGCCAATGTACTGAAAAAGAGGTAATAAACTTAAAATAGCTAAATCACAATTTGTAGGACAAACCTTTAGAGGCTTCTTAGCTGACTTTGGTGTGTATTTACCAACTTTGTGTTATCTTGCACTCAGTAACATCTTAGAGTACTTGTCACCAAAAGCTAAAAGGATTTGTCATTAATAAGTAATCAGTGGCGGCACCAGATTTCTTTTTCTGAGGGGGAACAGGGGGCGTAAGTAAAATATTGAGGGACAAAAGTTAATCTTGGAGGATATATACAAAATTGAAGATGTTTAACCAATTTTGGCCCCAAAATCGCTACTTTTTGCCAAAATTGATTGATTTTTGGCTCTAAATCGCTGATTTTTGCCACAAATCCATCATTTTTCTTCTGGACGGAGGGAGGAGGGCAAGAAAAAAATTGGGGGGGGGGATTTTCCCCCATGTCACCAATGCGCCGCCACTGCAAGTAATTTAGATAATGTTAACTCACCATTTTTTTGTTATCATCATAGAAATACAGCTAAATTCCTTTGTATCCGAGTGTGTGTGCACATGTTCAAATGCTTGTCTGCCAACACTCTTTCAGGGTTAATAGGGTTGGATGGTTTTGATAGTTTTCTTAAGAAAGCACATGAAGAGCTGCAAACAAAACAGCTCAAGGTTGAATTGGTATATTTCACCTCCAAAGAAGGCAAATATATTCCAATTTAAATGGATTCAAGTTATATTTTTTTAATATTATGCTCTATTATTTTAAAACAATTTATAAAGTTTTGTTTGTGCAAAGCATGTTTTAAACATGATTGCCATTAAAATAATGAACCAAAATGAAAAAGAAAACTTAATAACTAAATAGTTGTCTTTTTTTAATGCTACCAAATTACATTCAAATTAGTACATATTGGAGAAATTACGTACTGGACCGTACATACAAAGTGAGGTATTCAAAGTTGCAAAGCAATAAATTTCTCCCTTTAAGAAACTAGTAATTTTCTATTGAATTTTGATTACTCTATTTGCACTAGTGCCAGTTTTCAAGTGGAATATCTTGTAAACTCTTCTGTATACATGTTTTGGCCTATACATAAATACAGGGGTTGGGGTAGAGAAGGATGAACTCACTGAAAATGGGTTGAACAAATTTGAGAAATTCTGAAGTATCCTGTTAATTCAAAACTAATAACTTTTCAACAACAAAAAATGCAATATTCTTGTTGCAATTTTAATGACTTTTGACATTTGTGAGTCAAAAGGCTGCAAATTGTGTATTTCAGCACTGTTATGATCCAAAAATTGTCGAAGGCTCATTTAATGGCACCTTTCAGGAGCTTCTCACCTATCCCCTTTTTAAGTATCAAATCTGTCACTCGGTGAAAGACCCCAAATTTTGAATTGTTCTCTGCACATCTCCATCACTTTTATAGTTGACACAGCTGTTTGAAATTCTCATTTAAAAACCAAACCAGAATAAAACAAAAGTTAATGCTGGCAACAGAGTTTGGACAACTGATTTGGATTTTTTAGTCCACTAACTACAAAATGTGTAAATTTTACGAAATTTAATTGCAGGCAATATGATTTTTCTAAAAATCTAGTTTTTCACGTCTTTCTATGGAGAATGGGCATATAGAGGGTGCTATAACATACAATCCATGATCTTTGTAGACCTATGGCAAAATTCATGCAATGGATTTGTCTGACCTTTGCAGAGATAATAGCTCTTGCATGTCCCTACTATATCAGTTGTCAAAATTGTGTCGCCACTGCTGAAAAGTTTTCTAAAAGTAAAAGAGACAATTTGCATGGGGTCAAACAGCTGTGTTGAGTACCCCACCCTGTTACAAATGACAGTTGTGATATTGACATTGATTTCAATTAAATTGATACCATAAACTTTGTCTGTTTATTTGCAGTTTTTGTTTTAAAGTGTCTGTCTATTAATCATAACCCTGCCAAATCCCATGGCCTGCATCGGCTGCCAGCAGGCGGGTTTAGTTCATGTTAGAGTGCAATCACGAGATATGATAAATAGGCACTGAAATGTTGGGAGTTGTGAGTTTTGCACCCATGTATGGCAAGCTATTTGTGTAATAAATCCGATAAACTCAGTTTATCTCGATAAACTCAGTTTTTAGATCGAAAAACTTAGTTTTTCAAGAAAACTGAGTTTATCGATAAACTGAATTTATCAATCAAAAAACTAGGTTTTTCCAAATCGAAAAACTGAGTGTATCGATAAACTCAGTTTTTCAACTGATAAACCGAGTTTTTCGAAAAACCCAGTTTTTTCAAGATAAAAAACTGGGTTTATCGAAAAACCAAGTTTTTCGCTTGATAAATTGAGTTTATCGATAAACTCAGTTTTTCAAGTTGATAAACTGGGTTTTTCAAGTGCAAAACTAAGCTTTTCGATAAACCTAGTTTTTTAATAAACTCAGTTTATCGATAAACTCAGTTTATCAATCGAAAAACTAGGTTTTTCCAAATCGAAAAAATGAGCTTATTGATAAACTCAGTTTTTCGAATGAAAAAGTAGGTTTTTCAAAATTGATAAACCCAGTTTTTTGAAAAACTTAGTTTTTCAATCGAAAAACTTGGTTTATCAGATGAAAAACTCAGTTTTCGATCGAAAAACTGAGTTTATCTAGATAAACTGAGTTTATCAGATTTATTACACAAATAGCTTTCCATACCCATGGCCAGCTGCTACGCCTTGCCATGCCAGGTCCCCAGTTCAAGCTTCCATGCATGCACAACTTTTTCTTTTTCTCTATTTTCTCCTTCCTCCCCTCCCAGGGCCTTAAAGGCACTATCAGTGATTTACTAAATCATAAAATAAAAAAAAAATCATCAAAAATCAGATTTTTGCATTTATGTAACAAGTACGGGTACCCTAACATACCCTGCAATGATAAGACCAGAGACACGACTGACTGAAATGTGCCTAAAATAAGACAATTTTGAATTTTCATGTTTGCCTAAACACAGAGGGGGAGGGGTTAGAATCGCCAAAGCCCCTTTTTGTTTTTCTGCAGAGTGTGGATTTGAGGGGCATGGTAGGGGGTAAATCTCCAAAGCCCTTTTTTTGTTTTTCAGGAGATTGTGGATTCAAGCTCTTTGTGTCAACCTCTGGGTTTAGACAAACATCATGCAAATTTGAAATTCAGTCTTATTTACTGAGGTATTGGTATGTAACAGACAATCCTATATGGTACACTGCAAACTTCTCATTGCTGCCCACCCGTAGGTACACTGCCGCCTAGCTACTTTGTGACTATGCCAGTGGTGTCTCAAGAGCGGGACGATATGGACCAAAATATGCATATTTATCCCATTTTGGGGAATTTCTACCAATTTCAACAACTAAATTTGGGAAAAATTAAAGTGAATTTGATGCTTTTCGCATACGAGCATGGCATTTTGGTCAATTCCACAGACTTAATTGGAACAAATCCCCAGGACAACTTACAAATCTGGCTGGGACGACTTGGAAATTGTGTGCCCCTCGGGATTGACTGCCTCGTAATGCCACTGGACTATAAGTAGCCTCAAAGTTAAAGTGAATGGTGGTACTCTCATAGTACTTTGTGGCTACTGAAGTTACCACAGTGTACCGTAAAAGGGACATAATGCATGAAAAAATTGACATAATGAAAAGGTCCCCTACTGAAATCATACCTTCCCTATTTGAAAACAATTTGGATGTTGTAACATTCTGTAATAACGAAAGAGTCCAGGAGAATTTGCAGTTTGTAGCAATTTCTGGAACAGAAAAGCAAGGTGTTTCACATCCCTGACAGAATTTACAGTGTATCTATCATGTTTTGCGACATACAAATTCAAAAGCATTCCGACCAGGATTCAGGCAATGTACTTTTAGGCTTGGTTGTAGTAAGATATTGACTCCTTGCATGGAGATGTTTGCCAAGAATTAGCACATAGACAATAGCAATGGTCTGTGAGCTGATGACAACATGCTTTTCAGTTCGGTAAATGCTTGGCAGTATGTCAGATCCTTGTTCAGGACTTGCCACAAACTGCCACTCCCCCCTGGAACTCTCCTGTTTTTGTCTCGCCTGAACGTTGTTCGCGAGACTTAGTAATCACTTTCTGTCGTTCTGTCTGTCTGTCTGGTTCCCGTCCGTCTGTCTGTCCGTCTGTCTGTCGTCTGCCTGTCCGTCTGTCTGTCTGTCTGTCAAGCTGTCTGGCTGCCTGGCGTCCGTGTTCCCGGGCTTGTGTACGATTTTTATGCTGGAGTTCCGTATGGTCTACGATGATGTAACGTGGTGGAAAGAAACAGGTCCATGAGTTCTCAATCTTATTAGATTTTGGGGGGCGTAAATTGCTAATTAGTATCTTAATTTGCATAATTAACGAAATTTTTCCCGCAAGGCTTGTGTACAAGTTTTCTGGAGTTCCTTAAGGCGTATGACGATGTAACATGGTGGAAAGGAGCGGGCTGGATAGTTCTTTCTCGAACTGATTAATTTCGGGTGCGTATTTCGGGCAATTAAATATGCAAATGAGCTAATAATATGCAAAATCCACGTGATTGCTATAATTTGAACGGTACAATCATATACGGAAAATTCCTTCACTGTATGACAGGCCTATCATGGTGCGCATCTTTTTTGCAATTGAACGTGTGGGATACACACTGCTTTAGGTCTGCAAAAGAGCTAATTAATATGCGTATTAACTGTATCTATCTCCTGAACCTACCATCGTTGGCAAAATCTTCCTTCGCTGCATAAAGAATACTATGCCGTGCATCTTCGGTTGAATCTTAATTGGGTCAAAGTGGCATTTTGGGCATAAATTCATGCAATAGGTTGTCTACTTTGCATAATTTAAGGAAAAAAAGCTTGTGTAAAAGTTATCTAGACTTCCGTACGCATATTAATGATGTAAACTGGGTGTAAGGAGCGGGTTTAAGAGTTCTCGCCCTCATTAGATTTTGGGAGCGTCTTTTGGTTATTAGGTATGCAAATAGAGCTAATTACTATGCATAAAATCTGCATAATGCTATATTTTTTAAACGTACATCGGATACACAAAATTCCTTCACTGCATGAAAGCCTGTTATGGTGCGCATCTTTTTTGCCATTTGAAAGTAAGTGATATATGCTGCTTTAGTTATGTAAATTAGCTAATTAAAATATGCATAATTGCTGTATCTCTGAAAACGTACATTGGATAGGCAAAATTTCTTCACTACCTGAAAGACTAGTCTGCATTCACATCTTTGTGTGTGAATCATAATACGGTCCCAAATTCCATTTGGGTGGGCCAATTAAAGGGCATTGTGTGATGTAATTGATCTAATTAAATATGCGTATTGCTGTATAGCTGAAAAACAGTGACATTAGATTGCAATATTTCTGTGTTAAATGGGGCAGGTGGGGTGTTGGGTCGGGTTGGGTGTTGGGGAGGGATAGTGTGTTGGGGAGGGGATGGGGTGTTTAGCTGGTTGGTCGGGGAGGGGGTGGGTGGTGGTGTGGGTGTTGGGAGGAAAGCTGCGGTATTGCGGGGTGTTGGGGGAGGAGGTTGGGTGTTAGGGAGGGGGTCTGGGGTTTGTGGGGTGTAAACGGGAGTGGGTGGGTGTTGCAGGGTGTTGGGGAGGGGTGGGGGGTTTGTGGAGTGTTTGGTGTGTTGCGGGTGTTGGGAGGGGTGGGATGTTGCAGGGTGTTGGGCGGGGGGTGGGTATTGCGGGTTTGGTGGGGGTTGCGGGTTGTTGTTGAGTGTTTGCGGTATTAGTGCTGGGTGTTGGGGAGGGGGGTTGGGGGTGTGCGGGTGTTGGGTAGGGGCTGGGGTGGTTGCGGGGTGTTGGGGGGGGTGGAGAGGGTGGGGTGTTGGCGGGGGTTGGGGTATTGCGGGTTGGGTAATGCGGGTGTTGGGTAGGGGGTTGGGGGTTTTTGCGGGTGTTGGAGAGGGTTTGATAGCGATAATCTTTAAATTTCTTTTTGTTTTTGTCAGTTTGTTTGTTTTTTTCTTTTTTTTTCGTGTTTTTTTATTCTTTTTGTTTTTTTTCGTTTTTTTTTTTATGGTTTTTTGTTTTTGCGTTGGTTTTTGTCTATGGGTGGTGTTGCGGGGTGTTGGGGATGTGAGTGGGTGTTTGCGGGTGTTGGAGGGGGTTGGGTATTGCGTTGTGTTTGGGCAGGGGTGTTGGGCGTATTTCGGGTGTTGGGGGAGGGGGGTTGGGGTCTTGCGGGGTGGCTGGGGAGGGGGGTTGGGGTATTGCGGGTGTTGGTGGGGTTGTGGAGGGGGTTGGGGGTATTGCGGGGTGTTGGGGAGGGGGTTGGGTATTGGGTCTCAGTGTGTTGGGGAGGGGGTTGGGGGATTGCGGGGTGTTGGGGAGGGGTTGGGGTATGCGGGTGTTGGGAGGGGGTTTTGGGGTATTGCGGGTTGTGGGGATGGGTGGGTGGTTGGCGGGTGTTTGCAGGGGGGAGGGGGTTGGGGTATTGTGTGGTTGTTGGGGAGGGGGTGGTTGTTGTCGGGTGTTGTGGAGGGGGTGGGTGTTGTGGGGGTATGGTGGGGTGTTTTGTGGGGGGTGTTGGGGAGGGGGTGGGATGTTGCAGACGTGTTGGGGAGGGGGTGGGGTGTTGCTTGGTGTTTGGGGAGGGGAGTGGGTGTTGCGGGGGTGTTTGGGGACGGGGTGTGTGGGGTGTTTTGTCAGAGTGTAATGGGGAGGGGTGGGGGTTGAGGGGTGTTGGGGGTGGGGTTGGGGTTGTTGCAGGGTGTTGGGGAGGGGGGGTTGGGGTAATTGCGGGTGTTGGGGCGGGGTTGTGTATTACGTGGTGGTCGGGGAGGTGTTGGGTATTGGCGGGGTGTTGGTGGATTGCGGGGTGTTGGGGATGGGGTGGTTGTTGCGGGACGGTGGGTGGTTGGTCGTGGTGTTGGGCGTGCTGGGTGGGGTTTGGCGGGTGTTGTGGCGTGGTTGTGGGGTGTTGCGGTTTTTTTGGGGCGGGGTCTGGGTTCTTGCGTGGGTTTGGGGGCGGGGGTTGGGGTCTTGTTGCGGGGTGCTGGGGCGGGGGTTGGGGTATGCGGGGTGTTGGGGGGGTGGGTGTGGAGGGGTTTTGGGTATTGCTGTGGTTGGGGGATGGGGTTGGGTATTGTGTGGGGTTTGGGGGAGTTGGTGGGTGTTTGTGGGGTGTTGGAGATGGGTTTGGGGCTTGGTTTGGGGTATTGTTGTGGTGTTTGGGGGAGGGGGTGGGTTTGCAGGGGTTGGGGAGTGGGGTGGGGTGTTGCGGGTGTTGGGGAGTGGGTGAGGTGGGGTGAGGTGGGGTAGGGTCGCGGTGTTGTTGGTGTTGTGGAGGGGGATCTCTGCAATCCTCCACTGTATCTGCTTCGTTGCACAACTTTTTGTAACACCCCTGTACTCATAAAGTTGCACTCTGGTGTGCTGTCTTTGTCTTAACGCTATCGCGAAAGCATGAGAGACTTTTGGTTCGAGAACCCGCTCCTTGTTTACAGACTGTAAACCTCCAAATTGTTTTCAACTTGTGGAAGTGATTTCAGTAAGGTCTTGTCCATTTTCATGGCCATTATGTCCCTTTAAAGAGTATTTTATCAATGACAATGTTTGTTGTGTAGATTTCTCTATCCAGTTTCTTCTTCCAAACCATCAGAAATAAATTCACTTACCACCTCATTTCCTCCAGCTCCTCAAACTGAGTTTTGACCAAACTTCAGCTCCAATCCGTTCCCTTTCAAGTTTTCCAGAACATCCATCTCTCTAGCCTCCTCACATAGCAGGTTTTCCTGTCTTGTAGCGACCACTTTTGATGTTTCTCTGCCCGTCGCTGAAGAATTGGGTCACAGCCCATGAGATTCTATTGTGAAACCAACCTGGTGTACCCTTTATAACATTTAATTTGATACTTTAAATGGTTTATGGTGGAAGCACCAACAGGCTATTTTTTCATTCAAAAACAACAACACATGTATGCAAGATACCCATTCTACAGTACTGAAAATGATTTTTGACTGCCATTTGGGGATAGGCATAAACCAAGTTTTGTCTCAGAAGACTGTGCACATTTTGTTAGAATTTGTCTTTTTGGTGAGGCATTTTTTTTAGGTTGGCTCCTTGACAAGATTTTTTTTCTTAACAATGATAGGAACAAAAAATGGGGAAATTTTTTTTTTTTTAAAAGTTCCAGAAAAAAATTCCTGCATTTCGCAATTTTTTACATTTATTCTGAGACAATCTTTTCTTTTTCTCACGTTATGAAACACTTTACCCCAATTTCGTTTGAAGTTGCCTGAGCAAATTTTCAATATTTTTACAGGTTTGAAGTCCTCTAGTTCCCTATAGCTTCTCCTTCCACGTGGGCGTTTCCAAGAAGACAACCACCAAGTAAGTACACAACCTATCAGCTTATCACTTAAAGGCGGACTCATGAATTTCAAAATATATATTTTTTGTGTAGAAATTAAAAATAGAAACTAGAAATAAGATAGTTAACCTAAAATGCTTACTTCCAAGGTAGAGATGACTCGTAGTTTCATTTTTCATGAGTAAACATTTATGCACAGTTATAACAGTGAATCATGTCGAACTTTCCGGATCCGGATTTTTATAAACCAGTTTTAGTTATGTTAAACCAAAGTTTTAAAATACTGGTTTTGTCCCCTTACGGGGGTGACCGATACACCTCACCTCACGCAACCTGCTGTGAGGAATTTATTGGAGCAAAAGATATTTTTAATTACCATCAGAAAATCACAACAAAGTTGGTGATTTTCTATATGAAGGACTTGGGATTTGAGCTTTGTTTCTTTTCACACAGTGATTATTATATGGAGCAGCATATTTAAATATGCAACAAAACATGATTTGTTTTGAAAATTGAGTGCCGCCCTCCTCGGGAAATCTCTGAGTCAGCCTTAATCATTCTGGAAACAAGGCATTTCCTAGCTTTTCCTTATCTCTTTAAAAGAACATCTTGCTCATCTTCCCCACTATGTTGTGCCTCCATCCATCTACATTGACTTCAGCATCATTCACTCTTGGGGGTCAAATGAGAGCCTTGGGTCTGTTCCCGAAACTCATTCATAAATCTATGTGCATGCTAAGTCCCCAATTATCCTAGCAGATGGGCAACAGGTATAAAAGTCTATATCTGATTTGTAGGACAATACGCATGAGTTTAGAATGCACCAGAGTTACGTGAGTTTTGCGACCTGGTCATAGTCGCAGCTGGGCAATCAGGATAGGCCTGTAGCCAGTAATGTTTCTTTGAGGGGAAGTAGAGCCATTCCGCATGATTTTAGGGGGTGCCGGACTTCAAAAAGTGGACCGTTTTTGGTAAAAGTGAAACTAACCTCCTAAAATGGTCTTATTTTGGACTTTTGAACATCTTCTTACCAAAAAAAAATCAATTTATTTTGGACCTTTTTTATCAAAACTTCAGCAAATTGGCCTTTTACCCTTTGTTGCGGAATTTGTGGGGGGGGTGACCCCCTGCCTACGGTCTGAGGGGAAGGGTTGTCTATACTCCAAAAGTAGAACATTTTTGATCAAAATTGACTTCAACACTTTTAAAAAACAGCCCTTTTTTTTATTTTTCTAACCCTTTTACATAAGAACTTTGACAGTTACTGTTTCTTAAAGTGGTACAGGATGTTTAAATACACAAAGCAGATTACCAGACATCAAAACCAGGAAGACACTAGCATGGAAGGCATGCAATAACTCCCCAAGTTCATTTCCATACTTCTAAGACCTCTTGCCAAACGAACCTCTTTTCCAAGATATAGAGAGGAAAGTATTCTACTGTATCACCGTGCGCGACTGTGATACTAAAGTCGCAAGATGTTTTGATTGACGTTCCATAAGGCTATGAAAGTGCCAAATTTTGGGGCTGCGGACGTCTTTTTGGCGAAAAGTTGGTCTTTGGAACTTGATTTCTAAACACTTTAAATGGACTTGGAGTTATGAATTGTAGCACAATTAGAGGTTTTGAAAAATTGCCCAAATTTTTTAGCAATGTGAACTAAATTTTCTCAGAGTTTTTGTGGTAAAGTAGGAGTCCCTAAAGAACTGCAGAAAAGACTGGGGGTCTTGACCTGGGCTTATACTATATGTATTTCTAGTTCCTGCCATTTAATTTTGAAAATAGGGGGTTGTTGGCTAAAGCCAAAGGTGGGCGTATACCCGAGTGGTTACGGTAAATAAAAACAGCTGAAGTCATAATTAAATAGTGGCATCCATTGTAAATGGTCTCCGGATATGTGGTTCTGGTTAAGTCATCTGCTGTTTTAGGGTTTGGAGACCAAGGCTCATTCTTTCAGGTTCCACTCAAATCCATCGGTAGGTGAAATACGTGACTTACTTAGTAATGACCCCTCAAATGACCCTTGACCCTTTGGCCCACATGTTTGAGATTGGCATTGTAAACTTCACTGATCCCCACCAAGACTGTTGTGTTCTGAGCCCCACTGACATCCATCAAAGTAGATAGATACAGTGACCATATAATGTGGGATTAGCATTATTAGCACATTTTTTTGAAGAGCGCCCACCATTTTTTTTCAAAAACATTGAGATTTTTTACACGTTGCATTGGTAACGGCTAGTAAACTATACCTGTTGAATGGTTAGCTGCGAAAATGTCTGTGTCCCACAAACGAAGGAATTTTGTAATTAGAATATTATCGTGATCCTCTAATAAATCACGTCTGCTGGAAACGGCCCTTCCAATGTAAATAGCCGGTATGCACCATGTACGTGTCTACGCTCATCCATTAGTTGTTTTAATTGGTTCAGGCAAATCAAGTTTAGAGGTTATTTCTCGAGGTGGCACTATTTCAATCATGGACTGACCATAAACGAAGCATTTCCAGCTCTCTGCCGTTAAAGTCCAATCTGGGATCCAAATTCTTGTTACAAAATATCGCTTATTTTAGATAAATAACGCATTTTTTAGCATGGTATAGTTTCCTAGACCCTCACCAACGTACCTGTGCCAAAATATCAAATTTTGAAAATTGGGGAAGCTCTTCTCTAAAAAATGTTGCTAATATTGCTTTAAACTGTTTGACATGTCCCACAACACATCTTAATTAGTCTCCTTTCCAAACTCATTTGGCAGAGACAAAGGTGCTTGTTCTGATTTATATCATTGTGTCTCTACTTGATAAAATTAAGAGCCTGGTACTTGCACATACGCCCCATCAATACCGTGGGAAACACCCTTGCGGTTTTGATTTAGATCAATAGTGCTCATATGCAAAGACCTATTCAATACTGTGCATATTGATGGATACTCATAATTCAGCAGTTTTTTGTTTATATCTTTCAATTTTAGACAGGGTGAAAAACATTTAATACATAACTATGTAGGGACTTGTCTTTGGGCATAATCTATTAATTTTTCAAGCCTATAGCTCTTTTAGTTGTCCTCTCGTAACTTCCAATTTTTATTGAACAGCCGTATTTTTTTCGCGCACTAGAAATCCAGGGTAGGGTAAAATTTTTGGATTTTTGGAATTATTCCTATACCTGAAATGAACCAAGGTATCACTTTGACAGCTTATGAAAATTCTGCATAAATTGACAAGGTAAATGATCACTGTGGACCTTCCTTTCCAGAGATGGGATTGTGCAAAGCAAAATTTTGTTCGAAAGTGCTACATTTTGAATGTCGTGTTGGTCACGGGACATGTCAAATTGAATGGTTGGTGTGAAAATTATGATTAATTGTATAAAACAAATACTTGAATCCATACGTTAGTACTACTTTAACTGATACATTAACATTATATAGGGTCATATATGTATATGTAGACTCTGCAAGTATTCAAAGTTGGTTGGTAGGTGAAAATTTTTTGTCACCCGAACAAGTGAGGATTTCGGACAACAGCGGCCACAAAATCAAGATTTGTTAGCAAAACGTTGTAGATACAGGTGTTTTTGATAAAAATTCATCATCTACAAACAATTTAACCCTAGAAAAGACTCCTTACCAAATTAAACATGGTTATTTTTGCTTCTGATATGATTTTTTCGCACTTGGCACTAAAAACCTCACAGTCTTCTGATGAAACATGTCTTACGACATGCAAAAATCTGATTTTGGGACAAATTTTTTCGATTTTCTGATTAGCAAATCATTGATAGGGCCTTGTTTTATTCCCACTCTATCATTGGCACTTGTATTATTAGATGGAGTAAAACAATTTCTTATGCACATAAATATTGCAAAAGCGAATGATACCAATTATTGATTAATTGCAAGGGTCAATAAATGTAGCTATTTCTAGAGTATTTGAAAAACACTTCTTCTCGAACAGGGTCCAAGTGGCATGGTGACTTTTTCCCTACAACCTCATTTCTAGAGTCAAATCCAGGGAGATGTAAAAAAGCAATACTTAGACATGATTTGGGAATAGATCATCAATTTTAGGGGGTCCCACATAAAAATTTTTTGGCGTTTCTAACTATCATATTCCCAATATGTGGTCAACATCAAAACAATGGTTCAACCAAAATAACGTATTCGTTTTATATTTCTGCAAGTTTTAGCTCCTCGAACGTCAGCAAAATAACAAAAGACAGGGTGTTTAATTTTCTTTTACTTTGTGAATGTTTCTGGCACAAACCCAACATCCTATTCATTTTTCTGCAGATTATGAAAACAGATGTACTCTAATATAATTTTCTTGTTGCCGTATTTGGACAAATCTCGTAACACTCAATATAGAGAATTTTTTTCAAAAAATGTGTTAAAATCATGATTTGGGGGGAAAAATGCCCATACCTTGAGTATAGGTATTTCCATGATACCCTCAGCAAGGAAATTATATTAGAGTACACTGCTTTATATCTGCAAAGAAAATGAAATTAGGATGTATGGTTTGTCAAAAAAAACGCAAAATGTAAAAAATATGGACAAAAAAAAACCATGTATTTTGTGATTTGTGTATCCAAGAACTGGACCTCTAGGAATGTAAGACAAAAGACGCCTACTATGGTTTTAATTTGTTTAAATGACACCTGATGACAAGAATGATTTTTAGAACTATTGCTTATCGTCATTTATACTATGGGAGGGTGCATCCTTAAATACCCTTATTCCAAAGCAATCCCGATATGTTGCCCTTGCAGATGACAAAAAAAAAACACTGATGTTTCGTGACCCCAAATCTTTAAAACTGATTGGTATATGTTTCCCTAAGTGTTAAAACACTTTTTGAGGAATGGCTCCAAAGAAAGTGCTAGAATACAACAATGTCCATTTTTCCGATTACCAGAAATTTCCAGCAGGGCTCTGGAGGACAAAATTGAAAAGTGCAGTGAGCGAAACATGCATGGAACAGGTGGGTGCAGGGAGCCCCTTAGGGCAAAGATGTTTTTCTGTAGGATGGTACGTCTTTCTGTAGGATCACTGATTGAGTTATCATCCTAAAGAAAAATATTTTGCCCTACAAGAAAACTTAAGCCCTATATGAAAACATTTTGCCCTATAAAAAAAATTAGGCCAATAAGAAGAACATTTTGCCCCATTAGTCGGGTTTCTGACAAACATATGCCTTGATTTGTGAGATATTATGTCACGTTTAAGCTCAAAATTTTGGTTATATTTGGGCAAAATGTCATGACTTTCTAACCAAAATCAAGGTTTTGTACTGGATTTTTGGGAACCTTTTCTTGGAAAAAGATTTTTAAAAATCACATTTTATCAGACCCCCTTCCCCCCCCCCAAATGCAAACTTATCTTTGTACTACACATCTAATGCCTAAAGCATATGTAATTGTGTGTCTGGAAGGTTCAGTTCCAGCCCCTTCTTTTTAAAGTGACAGGAGATGATTTTTTTTAGGATATGAATTTCTCTCAAATTTCACTGGATTGGTTGTAGACCACCTACCGAGAACGTTTGGAAGGTTTATTGGACAAACAGGTGTAAAAGAAAACCGCAAACCTTGTTTTGAACTTGCCTGCTATCGTAATTGTTCCCCATAGAAAACCATGCTTTGACTTTCTGTCGCGCACGACAGAAACTACTAAATCATCATCTTATTACATAAAGACGGCGTATTCGGCTTATTCACTTCAGGTGTGATCTAATACATTGGTAAGCTTTCCAAATATGTAAAAAACCTAGGTTCGAGAAAAATTGGGGGCGCTTCTTTCTGGAAATCTCCTCATGTCTCTTTAATTATGGTTGCTGATATCCTTGAAAAAGCTTATCACCAACACTTCAGTGCATTCCGATCTTGTAATTTGTATCAAAGTGTCCCTTAGAGCAGAAAATACATGTTTTTTTTTTTTGCAGAGACTATCAAATTTGCATGACGGAGACTACACAGACTATCACATAGGCACACACATGGATAACAGTTCAGATAAAAAAAAAATGCAACTTAAAAGGGAAAGTCAGAGGACAAGGCTGTGGATCACAAAAATGGGTCGCAGTTTCATTTAGAAATCCTAAGTATGCAAATGAGCTTTTTAAAAGAATCTCAATCTCTACAGCACATCACATTCTAACCCTAACCCAAACCCCTAAACCTCATTTGCATGAATGAGACTTCTAAATGAAATATTTACCCAAAAATGCCCTTTGGTGGAGAAATAAAATTGATACAGTACATTTATAATTCAACAGCAGACCTCGTTGACTATGAAAATTTATCCACAATTTAATTAATATTAGCAACTAGGTACATCCACATGTAAAACATACTATCTACTACAATAATATTATTATCTACACTAAAATTTGACAGTCCAATTCTAAAAGATGCCATGGTTTGCATCATGCACGAACAAATCCAGAAATCCCAATTGTGACTGATATCCTACCCTGTATGAAATCTGTTTCACAAAATGTGATTTGCATCCTTTCAGATGCTTGAGTTGCTATAGCAAGTTTGCATAACTAATAATAAGGGTATTGTTCACTTGAAAGAAAAGAAGAGGTTTACGCATTCATTGATTGAATTTTGGTCATATGATACAAAGCATTCTTATTCAGTGGGCGTGGTTTATCATGTTAACAAGAAATTTGATTGGATTAGGTCAAAGCTCCGCCCATCCATTACTGGGTAATAGATGGATAGTGCGTGCAGCAATTACGCGGTGTAGTCCAATATATGACACGCGCAATTGGTGCGTTTATACTATGGGCGTCGGTGCATTTTCCGCGTTTGGTACGTCAAATGCATTTACACAGCCGCGTGACGATCACCGAGCGATGACTTTGGTTCCTCACTGTGTTAAACCTTTGTTTTCAATAGGGGTTGCAATATCTTAAAATCTTTAATAAAAAATTTTTTTTTTTTTTTTTTTTTTTTTTTTAAGTTTTGTCTTTTTTTAACAAAAACAAACTTTACACCATTCTAAATAATAACCACGACGAGTAAAGAAGCAAGGCAGATGCACCGGAGAAGGAGAACGAGCATAAACGCTGAAGCTTTTGGGTTTGGGCCCTCTATAGGTTTCCTAATGGATGGCATCCAATATTTATTTTATCCACCCCTCAGAAATATTGATGCCCACCATTATGACCATCTCAAGATGGCCAAAACCACAAACAGCTCATCTTTTATTCTCTAAATCCGACAGTCACATCACTGTCGGCACGTGCAATACCAAGACATCACCCGGTCTCCTGGGGATGGTACCATACCACTACGTGCCCGGGGATCAAGGGTGCCTCGGGGTCCAGTGGCAGAGCCCTTATTAATCATCGACCTGTAGTGGTGTTTTGAAAAAGTAGCTGAAAATATCTTGAATATATCATAAAACTGTGCAGAGGTCAAACCCGCTGAAAATGAAAGAAAGCTAATTTGTACTTTTTTGAGGGCAAAAAAGCTCAAATCAGCTAAACGTTGAACACCTGCCGACTACACAATGCCTCTCCTTTTCTATTGCTTTTTGACCCCTGGGTGGCACCCATCCCTACCATCCCTTGATCCCCCAATCACCCCTCCCCTCCCCGTTGGACATTTTTGGAACAAGCATACATGAGAATCGTAAAATAGCATAAGTGTTAATGATCATATTCTACAAACATTCACTGTCAATGACCTCTCGCAAATATTACTAGCGATTGACACCCTAAGTATTGTATTCTGGAATGTCGTTCTAGCTGTCTGACACATTTCTGCTTACTTCCGTCAATCGATATGTCTATATTGTACATTTTCTATACCAGTGCTTATATCTGCCAATCAAAATAATGAACCCGTTTAATTTTATGCTTGCTTAACACTTAAAACCTATGCAACGTTAACACATATTTTCATGCTTTGAAGGGGCATCTGCATAAGAGTTGGTAAACAAAGTCGATTTTAGAAAATAAATTTACATGCACAACCCCCCCCCCCAAATTTTACTTCAACTGGCTGACAAATACTTAATTTTTACATGCAAGGAGCCAAGTTACTGCATTTTGTGCATGTAAACCCCCCCTCTAAATCCTCCCTGGTGCAGGGGCGGCACACAGGGTAAAAATCATAGGAGGGGCGAAACATCATAGGGGGAAAACCAGTTACAAAATAACTCATATAGGTACAACCCCCGAATCTTTATTCAATGTATTGCTAAACCCTGATTTTCCTGATTTTTGAAATTCTCGGGGGAGGGGGGCGGGATTCTGCCACCCCTCCCACCCCCTACACCCCGCCCCCTCCTTGCCCCCCCTGCCTGTGGTAAGGGACGCGATTTTGATGCATCCAAGTATGAGTCATATGACTTGATTTCATATGATTAGACAAGACGATCTACCTAGTATTTTGGTACAGAAATGTCTTAAATTGAAAACAAAGTTGATTTTATTATGCTTTATTTCAAATATAAAACATCGCCTGAATTCATATTATGCTCCTATAGGAAATTAGCATTTTACACATTATTGTACAAATAAATAATTCTCACTAATCCTTTCAGATGGTCCCCTTATTTTAGGGGGGACACTTGTTATGTTAAATCTCTCGTTGTCAAACCTTTACAGGGTACGCTTCAGTTCCTTATTACTTCATTAATTAGCACTATCAGTGATTTGCTCTATCGGAAAATCGAAAAAATCATCAAAAAATTTTGTGGCATGTTTGTAACAGTATAGGTGTCCTAACTCCCCTACAATTTTTAAGCCAAAGCACTAATAAGGACAAAATTGGCTATTTTAGTCATTACTCGTCCCATATGGAAACTGATTACTACACGTATGATATGGAGAGGTCTATCTTTGAAAGCTACGCTGTTTTATGCCTGTTATGTCAATTTCTCATTTTGGAAAAATACTTATAAGACTTATAGACTTATCCTTCACTTTTAAGCTATTCCTGGCTAAATTTCAAATATTCTTGGACCATTTGGTGTAGAATCACTGTATCGTGTCTTTAAGAGCCCACTTATCTCTCCAACCCTCAATAATATACTGTTGGAGAACACTTTTCTTCTTAGCAATTTCTTCATAAAATTTTCGCACATAACTGGAAGTGAGAATGATATAAGCATTTTTACAGGGAGGTTATATGAAAGCTTGATTAGACTTCCAATACTTTATTCCCTCAAAAGGCAGGTTCTTGCCCAATCAACCTATTCTGCATCAACAAATAAAGGTCGTTTAACTCCCAGCTCCAGTCCTTTGGGATTGCAGATCCTTATTACATTGTACAATGCACACTTAACTTCACTTGTCTTCAAGGTCTTTTTAGTCGTGGCCCTTCATACAATCTTGTCGAGGATAGGTTTCATTCGGATAGGTTGTGAGGTACCGATATTCAAAAGACTATATATAGTCAGGTATAAACATTATTAAGAACACTGCACATTTGAAAAATGGTGCACTCTAGATTGTTCAAAGTGCTATGTTTGCATAGTTGTTGAAGCTTTATATACATTTAGCCCTCATCTAAATGTTTAAGAACCAAATCAGCTCGCCCTTAATTTAATGTCGCCGGGGACATTTATTCAGCATACGAAGACTGAACTGGCATTTACCTCACAAACACATGCCGGAGGCCTGAGTTCCCAATGACAAGAACCCCTGTTGACTGTCTTTGAACCTTGTGGTTTTATATCAATGAGTACAATTCTATAATATTCATATAATAGCATATGTGTTGATTAAGTTTAATGGCAACTTACTTTTGGCTACATTACCTTGATGTCTTTAGCCTCTTATTATGTCCTTATCTTTTTGGGCTGTTATTTTTATATGTAAAATATATCTCTATTAAATCTTCCAATGCCTTGGCTATCAATTTTGAGATTCAATTGAAGCATTTCAATTTTGGGTGAAAATGTGCCAGTGCCGCATTAATTGCCATTTTCTGCTATTGCAGGTAAAAAGCTTCACAATTTTCAAATAATTAATTTAAATTAATTATCTTTTCATATCCGATATCCCACAAATGCTCATTAACGAACCAAGATTTGTTAAAAATTTTTAATTAAGTGACACAAATAAAAAGTCATGCTTTAACTGTTTTTGTGAGTTCATACAGTTTCTTTCTTGATGGTTTCTTGAAGCTCATGCCATGTAAGCACACCAGCTTCTTCTGAAGAGACTGGTAAATGGCTCTCCGGGACCCCTAGTAACCATAAGCAAATATCCATGCAATCAGAACAAATTATTGGTGGCAAATCACCAGCACACACACAACCTGGCCAAAAGTATTGCAACCTGCAGTAAAATGATTTCATAATCACAAAATGGATTTCAAATTTGTACACTGGACGTATCTCATTTCCAGTCCGCAACAGAAATGCCTTTTCTCCTCTTAAACTTTATAGAGTAAACCCTAACAAATCCATACAATTTATTTTTATTGCTATTTTGAGCATTTGTGAGCTTCCTTTGTCATGTATTCCTTCTGGGGTGGTGCAATCATCAATTATCAATCACCAGCTCTTTTAAAAATATCCCCATTTTTAGAGAACATGGCAGTCAAATCAAAAAAATGTTCACACTCAGGATTCTGGGGAAAGTAATCGGCTTGAAACAACACACTTTGGTGCATTCTAGCCATTCTATGTGATTAAGAACCAATAATAGCACTAATTGAAATCCTGTTTGTAATTATGATTTTTTTTTCGCAAGTTGCAATACTTTTTGTCCAAAACAGTGTGTGTATATTCACGGAATAACACATTATCATTACACAGTCAGTTACATTAATATTATTCAGTTACAGCACCAGCAAATCAACATAGATAGTTTAAAAGATTACAGGTGATCCTAGAATAACCTTTTTAGCAGATTAGGACAATTACCTCTTGGACCTTTGACCTTTGGAAGATACACCCATACAGCGGACTTATGCTGAGGATGATTTCTGTGACTGGGCATATTATATATCCTTCCCGCTACACTAAGATCTATACTCTGTCCAGCTCGAAGTAAGTACCAAAGTAATGAAGGGCGTTACAACATTATGTACATTGCACCGACATTTCAGCACACGCTGCAAACTGAAAGATGGCGCGGGTTTACATGTACATCATCACTTCATATTGAACAAAGCAATAAAATAATAATAAACAGGCTTTTATGAAGCGCCATTTCACCAAGACCACAGCACTGTTGCCTATTATTATTACGCGCTTACCATCAGGAATCATCAAATACATTTCGCTTCACCAGGTCGGCATGGCCAAGCACAAAATCCGTTAAGCAATAGATGGTAAATATTCCCACTAACAGCTACCCAAATATTGCTGTGCGCAGGGTCAACGAGGCAAATGCATCGAGGTAAGTGCCTTGCCCAAGTGACACAACATTGGCCTGCAGTGGGGCTTGAACCCGCAACCTCAATCCATGGGTCGGACGTCATATCCACGGGACCCACATGTGCATCATGTCTTATAGGAGCACCCCACAACATTAAAATGTTAGACTCATTGTGGTCGAAATAAAATATAATAAAAGAAATTGTGTTGGGCCCGAGCAAGCTCGTGCGCAGAATGCCCATCTCTCTCTTAGCGTTTGGCCAGACTCATACGTCTTACTTTTTGATGTGGGGGGGTTCGCCACTCCTTCCAGAAAAGCGAGAGTCTGTTATTCCCAGCTTTTTAAATAATGCTGGTTACCCATTTATACACCTGGGTGGAGAGGTGTAATTGAGGTAAAGCGCCTACTCAAGGGCGAAACCGTTGGCCGCCGTGGACTCGAAACCAGACTTTGGAAGTGCGGGGCGAATGCTCAATCCACTGGACCACACGTGCCCTCAATCAAATATAATACTTTGTATTGTAGTGTTCGCATAAGTGCACTGACCCAACATTAAAAAAAAAACCAAGAGGCATTTACTGGAAGTGAAATTAGGTAAAATATGTTTGGTTGAAACAGTTATTTGCTGGAACATTAGATTGTTGTGTGTTGATTTTTTTTAAAAATGGGGCTTTATTAGAAGAGTACAGTATCTTGCCTCATACATCTTTGTTAGCCCTCAGCTTACATGATCATAGTGGCATCCCCAGAGTTAGGGTGTATGAGTCAATCCCACAATGCACCAGTTTTGGGAAAATTAACCTCAATTGGGTTCTGTGATCCCACAAAATCCTATTCTTAACACATAAAAAACCGACATTGATGCTCATTTTAGCCAACAAAGTGCTTAGTTAGGGAATGTTTTGCATGATCATGAAATGTCTTGTGGTTCTGAACTTGTTGTGTAAACTTTTTATACCTAAGGGACTGACATGTTTTAGAACAGTACTAGTATAGGAACATTGCAATGCATTATGGGATTTGATCAAAACACCCTCTGGTGCATCCCTTCCTGTGCTTTCCAGAGGTTGGATGCAGAGTAATCATTGAGGTGAGCCAGCTCCAGTGCCCCTTTGCTCTCATATCAATTGTGAAAACAAGTCACTTCCTGTGAAATACAGTGTACCGCAGTAATACTGTTCATGGGGGATGAGGCGGATGTCAATTCTCCATGAATAAGTATAGTCTTCCTCGTCGTCGCTCCTTCTCTAATTGACATGACTCCCTACAAGAATTATTGATTTCAAATGCATTAATTAGGGTGTAACC
>JAMKCH010013768.1:0-24664 GCA_023653785.1 Ophioderma brevispina | reverse complement strand
GATACATCTATGTTGGGAAGATGACTTCCACACTTGCTATTCCAAAGATAACGCTGGGACGCACACACACCCACGGACGGCTAACCATTTTCTGTAGTCCCCTTCGCCAACAAAAGTTGGCGTTGGACCAAAAGAAACTAGCATCCTGGTTAAGACAACCAAATTCGCCACGATGCTTTTCAAGTTTTGCAGGAACATAAACCATCATTATGAGTTGGAGAGAACACATCAGCGCACCCCAATTTACTTGGTCCTTACCTTCGTTTTCTCTTCTTCCGTCTCCTCTCGTCCACAATTTTTCCTCTTGTCATCCCTCTTTTAGTCTTCGAGGAGAAAATATATTCCCCGAACACCCTCTTGTCATGCCCGCTTGGGGCAACTATATTATATATATATATTATATATTAGCTTTAGTATTATATATATATATATATCTTATATAGATATATATAATATATATAATATATGTATGGTCTAATTTATAACCCTATACAATAGAATACTACAACAGACAAAAAATAACTGTTTTCTAAGATACAATTATTTCAAACGGATACGGACCACCACCCGATACTGGAGCATCTATTCAAAAAGCTGCAAAGGGCAATTACAAGTTCTATCGCAAGGGCAGACCTCAACATAACCTTTTGTTTTGCACGTTTGGTTATCTTCCCCGTCAAGATTCATTGCACTCTACACAAAACATGCAAGAATCCAGCTTTGATATCGGAGGTAACTTACCTAGCGCCTTGCAGGTTGTCCATCTGGCGACTCATAACCAATTCTACACGAGAACACTGGAAAGACCCTGATTAGTTGGTGCACTGGTTGACTACATGTACCTTCCACTATACAGTTATCAATATCTAAAATGGAAACAAAATAGTATATGTCGGAATGCATACTTTAGGTCCCCGACCAAATACTAGATTTTCTCAGGTGTGGTTATGTATTAGTCTACATCCAAAAGCTCAAAGCACATTTCACAGTCTATCAAATCACATTTCACTCCCTTTATACACAAACCACAATTTCACTCCTCTCCTCTGTACACATCACATTGCCCTTTCTAAGACCAATTTCACTCTCGCTCTACACAAAATCACATCTTATTCCCTCATTTCTCTTTTTCACCCACAAAGTATACTTCACTTCTTTATAAACACATATCACTCTCTGCATACCCAGTGCATTTCACTCTCTTTACAGATAAGCACTTCATCTAGCTCAGCATTTCCCAAACTGTTGGGATGCGACCCCTGATGAATGGGAAAGGGGTCGCAAAGCTATATTTTAAACAATTTACTACTGTCGTTTAAACCTTCTATATCTGAGAACATTGGCTTCTAGATTTGGGGCACATTCAGCATGAATGTGGGGGGGGGCGTGTCTCCCGTGAAGTTTTCACAGGGTCGCCCCCGTGCTAAGCGCAATTTAGAAATGGGATTGCGGGCAAAAAGTTTGGGAAAACTCCTGCTCTCTAGCTCAATATACAAAACCAGTTACTTGCGCCAAACATCACAGATTTAATCATTCTCTGTTATTAAATCCCTTCCAGACCAATTTGGAGCAAGGTAGTGCCAATTAACCTACTCAGCCCAGGCCGCCTGCGATCATTCTCATAGTCTACACACCCACCATCAAGTGGGAAATTCAGTCAGTCTTCCTTCCCCATCAAGTGGGAAATTCAGTCAGTCTTCTAATATGAGACAAGGTCTAATATCTTGTACATATTAAGTAAAGCTACATCTTGGAAAAAATTGTTGGAACACTTTGTGGCGTTTGGGGAAATTTCCCCTTCCCGCCCTTTCTCCCCCGAAACAATGTTGTATCATGTTCATATGTCGTCAGCAAGCCTTTGGCACACACCCCTCACCATTGAATGAGTGGGGGTTGGGAAGGAAAAGTCGAATGGAAGTTCAGGCTTTGCAATATTGAACATTGAACTTTTGTTTAGGTGACCGGTACGATTTGCTCACGGCAAGCATTTAATACAATGTGTTAAGTTTTCCAACTAATTTTAATTTTTTCCAAGATTGTCTGAGCCTAAAAGCAAAATTTTACTCTATTTTGTTTTCTTCAGTAACCTTAACTCCGTCAATCTTTTAGATAACTACACAAAATTTCGCACACATAATTGGAATGAAATGATCTTTTAGTTCAGTGAAAATAGTAAAGATAGCTACACATTTAGGGAGTGGTCATTAAGTATTTACATTTGGGTTCTGAAACTATAGGGCATTTACGCGGTAACGTAACAGAAGGACATTTAGACTCTGCTTTTGGACTTTCAAACCAGCGCAAAACAAAAGAATTTTGATCACATTGTCAAATACATCTAAATCGAAATCGAACATGCAGCATTTAGTATTATCGGAAGTTTAAACAAAAAACACAAACTCACGGGATTCGAACCCACAAACTCAGCGTTATTCTGAAATAGAAACACCTGGATCATTCATCACGCCGCCACGTCTCTCCTTCTGTTGACAGTGTCGAATTGTACAGTATAGGATATGTTACTCATACATTGAAATGGTAAAGTGGGTAACACTTTACCATCACTTTACCACAAGGAAATGACTTCTTGTTAATTATTCTCAAAGAAATAGGCACTTTTACTAGTACAATTATCATGACTGGACCAAAGGCATACTTATGAGCCACATTTATGACTAAATTAGGGGTTTAGTGGGTTTTGAACAACACTTTACCATCTGTGTAAAAGATAAATCTCTCATTGTATGATTTTTTCCCCGACACTGGTGAACTGTTAAGATCGTAAGTATTTCTATATGGTAAAGTGATGGTAAAGTGTACGCAATTTACCATTCGCCTCATTTCAGTGACCAAGTTCACTGATCTTGTAATATACAACAAGGAAATAGAAAGGACTAATGAAAATGAGTAAGAGTAAACGTCAACCCCAATTGGCATGTGTGTGGGGCCTACCGTAATACACGTGGATGGAATCCTAAATGGACTTCCCCCCCCAAAAAAAAAGGTTGTATATGTCAATTCTGTATATGATAAGATATATAATATATATAATATATTGTTTTAACTACATATATAAGTAATAGCAATATAGAGTAGATATGATAATATATATCTAGATAATCTATATATATATATATATGTGGTGTGTGTGTTGTAAAATGCAACACTAGTGGATGTATAAACTCAAATCAACACCCACCAGGTTCTGATGGCGCAATAGGTAGGGCGCGTAATATTAACAGAGAGGCTTGTGGGTTCGAGTCCATTCACAGCAAATTTCGTTTTACGATAGCATGCAACGCCGTTTTTTTGTCCAATTTTATCGCTTTATCTTTAGATTATGTTTATATATGTAACTGAAAAAGTATTTCTTACTATATTGTAGCTAAAAAGTGACTTTTAAGAGATTTTAAGCTATAAAAAGCGTTTCTTTTTAAGAGGTTTTGTAAAGTAAAAAATGTACCCTTTGGTAAGAGGGGTCACAGTGTGTATGTGTGTGTGTGTCCGGTCTACATATGCATGTATGGACACTGTTCGAAATAACCGATAACGTGCATAAACATATAAAATACAGTTTCAAATCATACCTTTTAGTGAAAAATGCCAAATAACAATGAATTCATTACATTTTAGTGCAAATCTTACTAGCGTGACGACTCGAACTATCAGTTAAATACAGTAATCATAATGTAATCTTTTACAATACCCATGATTAAAAGTATTTCAACAGTGCCCATACATATACGAAGATTTATAAGAGAGTTTATATATACCTGTCGTGCTTGCTCGCGATCACAGGCAATGCCACACGTCTGTGTGTGATGTGTGTATGCGTGCGAGCGCGAGAGAAATGTGATAGTCGGAGGGGTATGGGTGTTTGTCATGGGTGTTGTGGTGTGTGTGGAGAGAGCGAGAGAGAGAGAGCTAACACCGTGTTAGGTAAGTCAGAACAATTTATCATTCCATGTGGTCATTAGCCTATCACTCTAATCCTTTACATGCGTTTACCACTACCTCGTGTTATTAAAACGTGACCACGTCCCAAAACGGCAATTGCCAATCCTTTCTTATTTCAAAGAAATATGGACAATGTTGTTCTGAAAGTTCTGTGAGAAATCTTCATTTGATATCACCGTTGTTATTGAGTTATGAAGGATAATCATATTAAGCATGCTAATTTTTTCGATTTTCTCAGACAATCCTTGGAAAATTTTGTTGGAACACTTGTGGTGGGTTTGGGAAAATTTCCCCCCTTCGCCCCCGAAACAAATGTTTTGTAATATGGTCATGTCGTCAGCAGCCTTGGCACACACCCAACATTGAAATGATGGGGGTGGGGAAGGGAAAAGCTTCCCGAATGGAGGTTCAGGCTTTGCAATTGACATTGACTTTGGGTTATGGACCTACGATGTGATCACAGCAAGCATTTAATACATCGTGCTAAGTGTCCAACTATTTTTTCCAAGATTGTAGGTAGGAAGGACGATGCAGAATAGTTTGCCCAATTGATTTTGTTGTGTCAGTTTTACCTTCACAAGACTTGCCATCTGGCAGGAGCTCAAATCCTTGATGTGACAGGAAATCTCCCCCTGGTCCGGTTTAATATCATCATTGCTGCTCTCATCCGCCCTTTGTCTACTTCACAACTTTGTTCGGCAGCCCAGGCTTATCTGAAGACAAAATCAAACACACAGCTTCCTTCAATATAGCAATTGATTTGCATTAATGTGCTCATGAACGTATCTGGTTTCCATGTCAAAATCAGTTTTTAAGCAATAACAGTGTAATTTTTGGAAGAGCCAGGAACTATTCACAGACATAGTTTACTAGCCATTACCAATGCAATTTGGCCATGTGAGGTGCCATCCGTATCATATTATAGATACACGCAGCCCCGGATCAGCAGACGCAAAGATAAATCCTGACCCACCACAAGCCAATTACAATGACTTGTGGATACGCTAAGAAGACCAATGGAATTGTGCAAAAATCTCAAAATGTTTTTGGTAAAATTGTGGGCGCTCTTTAACATTAGAAACTACGCTAAGCTAAAGAATTCTAAAAATAAAATTGAAAATAATATAGCTTGCTAACTACACTGCAAATTGAACATGTATTGCAATTCAACTGCTCACACTTGAATACAACTTAAGCAATTGGGTGATATTGGCAATACATGAACTATCACCCGGTTGAAGATTGCTTACATTTTTCAGTCCTGTAATCACACTTCAATCAATTCATAGTCGTCCCAAGCACAAAATATTAACCAGGTTTTAGTATTTCCCCTTTTTTTACAAAGGCATGATTATGGATCAGGTCAAACACAATTGTGGTAAACTTTGGCAAACTATCCCTGACTTGTCTTAACTTGTTAATCTACTCACTGCATAGGTCCTTTAGCGTTTTCTTAGGTAATTCCTACTGCCACCCCCCAGTCATCAATGCCATTGCAGACTTTTTGTATACTCTATCACACTAAAGTGGCACAACGGAATTGTTCCTGTACCATTTCCTCTCACCTGAAAAAAAATTAAACAATTCAAACTAATGGGCCCCATTATAATACAGATGAGAAATCACATGGCGATTTTACAAAAATTGGTCCAATAGTCCTTTTTTTCTGTTCTTTGTACTACCTTATAAATGAACTACCAAACAGGAACGTTTTATCTTTGGCAACTGTTATACACATTCAGCATAATTCCTTATTTTTTTGGGTTAAAATACTATTGTACTTTGCATTGGCAAACATAGGACATCGGTCCCAAATAGTTGTTCGTATGTGTCAAAGACTCCATAGAACCCTAAATGACCTTGACCTCATCCTATGACCCCACGTAAGACCCCTTGCCTCAATGTATAACATACCAAGTAAATATAATACTACTACTACACCGTCTTTATATCCTATTTTCATCACGAGTAACAGCACTGCTGCCCATCAGTATGAAAAGGCTAGATCTTTTAACCAAAAGTGTATACCACATGAACAGATATGACCCAAGTGACAATGAAGACTTTGACCTTCACGTATACCACATGCACAAGTATAACACCTAGGTACCCTGATTGACCATTAACCCCTCATCTGTTACTCCACCATATGACCCCCTTGTCTCGATGTCAACATACAAGTTGAACTTGATCGCATGGCTGCACTAAAAATCTAGACAACATTTTTCACCAAAAGTGTATACCAAAAGTTTGACACACTCACACAGACAGACATGAAACACGAAAATCATGCTGCCATAAGGTCTTTCCTATCGGATGCCCTAAAAATATGGTGCCAAAGAAAGGACTTTGGAAGCCCCCCCCCAAAAAAACCCCCACCCTAAGTTTTTATGTACTCACCACTCTCTCTCATCACTCCTATCAGAGCTCATCTCACCATCACGTGCCAAGCTCTACTTAATACATTCGGCCTAGTCACATTGGAATTGGTCTATCATACAACTTTGATCAGCTGAAAAGATCACATCAAACCCCAGTGAAATATTTTTTTTATTGTTTTGATGTTTTTAATTTTATACTTGTTTTTTATCTAACTTTTTGAGCCAGTTAGAGCAGCCGTACCGTGGATACATGCAGCCCCGGATCACTTACTCAGCTGAATAAATCCTGACACCACACAAGCATTACTAAGGACATGTGGACACCTAAGAAAAGAATCTAACTAAAAATATCGTTTTCTTGGGTCTATGAGTGTATGGTGTAAATTGGCTTAAAACAAAATAATTTGATGATTGTTCACACCATTTGTGTAACATACTTTGGTGAAACCACTTTATTGTATGGCCAAGTAGGGAACCATTAAGAGCCACAAGAGACTTTTGAAAGCCGGCGACCCGCATTTTTTGCAAAACCGAGATTTTTTGCCTATTTAGAATCTTACCATGATAAAATCACATGTGAAGCGAATAAGCTAGAATGCTGAACAGTTTTTAGCTTCCTTTTCGTCTTGTTTGTCCAATAAACTTTGAAACCTTCTTGCTAGGTGTCCTACAACTTATCAAGTACAAATGTAGAGAAACAATATCTCTCGGGCCCTGTTGAAAGTGAATTAATACTGCTCAGATAGCAATGGACTAGCACAAAATATCGGGCAAGATGAATTGAGTAAATCTGAACTCTAATCTACATGCATGATAGTGTCCACATTTGAGATGTTAGCCATACAAACACGGCAAATTACGACAAATCTGGTTCATCAGAGGGAATCCTCGGCAATCATACTCGCATCAAATAACCACCTGACATCAAGATGTGTCGTCTCCACATTGAAATTCATCTTGCGGGCAGGTAGGGCAGGTTTCACTTACTGCAAAGAAATGTAGTCAGGCATGAAAAAAATGTTTATTCCAGGAAGCCGTGCCAGATTTTTGTGTACAGAAAGGCACAATTTCCCTCAAATTCAAAATTTCGCTCCAAATACCACAATTTCCTGGGAAGGAGCTTCATAAAGCCCCAACTACGTAATTCATACCCTATGATGCCAGTCAAATTAAAGGTGCTTGATACGATCGTCTTGGCGACCCTATGACTTACCCAGACGTTAATCACTTTATAATCAGATAAATGCGTATTTTTGTCACGATACCACGAAATGCTCAGCCTTAAACCCAATTTCTTTCTCCAACGATAATACAAAATATACCGTTTAAAGGTTAACCCTCCCATATAAGCAGAAATAGGGAGTATGGGCATTGCGCCAACATACATTTTTAAATTTTACCATCAAAAACGCAAGTTGTTTCCCAAAAAAACTTGACAATGAGTGTATGCAAAGGCCAGGCTCTCATTTCAAATAAAGAACATGATACAAATTTACTCTTTAACCCATTCCAAAAAGTTAATTTAGGTCAATGTGGGATTTAGTGATACAAATATACACTGTCATTGGTTTTTCCTATCTATATGAGACAATATTGGATCATACACTTACAGTGCACAGAGCTGAACCGGATTGACTCCATCTTGAACCATGGTGGAATATTTTTGTGTTTTTATTATGTATTGAAGTAGAAATACTTTTGATTTAAAACAATTACAATTAAATGAGAATGAAAATAAAATATATGTTTATAAAAGATAAAATTAAGTTAAAGAGCCAAAGACAACTTACCACAAAAGTCTTCATCACTGGTGTCTTGAGGGCAATCTAATTCCATAACAGACATATTGCTTTAATACACAGTCCCCTGAGCTGCATTGAAACTGACCAACTGTACACACTGGTGTTATGCTGGCTGTAATGAAAGAAATCATGAGTTACTAGGCGGTCCCGGATTTCGCGATCACCTGGATTTTGCGATCACCTGGATTTTGCGATCACCTGGGTTTCTTGTCATATGGCTGGAAATGACCCTCTGGTTGCGGTTCCTTTGACTTGTGAATGACCCCTGACGACCAACAATCGACCCCACACCAGTTTCGTCTGAATATGTACACTAAGAACCCCATTTGCCCTCTTTTGACCTTTTAGCCCTGATGACCTTATCGGACCTTTACAATGTTTGGGCATCAACAATCAACCACCCTCCAAGTAGTTTCATGTCCATAACAATGTTTACCCCATTTGACCTCCTTTGATGACCTTGAATGACCCCTGATAACCTCTGGACCATAACCAAAACCAAACTGGTCTTCGTTCGGGCAAGGGGCCCCACCACAAGTTCGGACGCGCGACCTCGTCTCCGACAAAAACAGACACGGTCAGACACCCAGACCATAGGTATAATATAGGATAACAATTGAACTACAACTGGGTTTTGTAAAACTTAAATGAGCTTATGGAAGCAGTATGTTTTACTCTCATGCTGTCTACAATGATAACTACACTCAATAATTCAATGGTAATTGTGAAAATGAAGAAAAGTGCTGAAAGTCATATTGATAGAGTCATGGTTAATGATTATAAAATCTGGGAGAAGCAATGGAAAAGAATTTAGTCTTATCTGATAAGCTGAATCTATTCTGAAACATTCTGGCACTGATCTATGAGCTACATTAGGGATTGATAACTTTACAAGATGAGTCAACCAATCAGAATTTTAGAACTGATTCAAATAGGTTGTTATTTCATCTTATTGCTAATAATATACCAAGTCATGTGCTTGAATGATGCCCAGCAGCTGAGTATTAAGATGCAGAGACCAGTTATAGAGCGTAGTGTTATATTTTACCACCACTTATGCTAATGGAGCATAGGGTGTGGCAAACCGTTCCAGAGCGGAGTATTCATTATGTTGACCACAACAGCAGTAGCGATTTATTCCATAAAGTATCAAGGATTAGAAATTGCAAATATGGCACACCAATCCTGTTGTTATTGTGGCTAGGTAGCTGACCTAAGATACAGTGTCTTGGTTCGTATCTCGCTTAACTGCCTCTTTTAAACTATATAAAATTTTCATTATTTTTTCAGGTTAGAGGGAAAATTTAAGTCCAAAAAAAAGATAAGAAAAATAATAGGGCTGTGAGGTTAGTGAGGAGACCTGCTCCTGAGAGGCATGGGTGGTGGTCTCAAAAACAACCGCATGATTATAGAAGCCCTGTCCTTTGCTTTGCTGAACCGGAGAGAAATCATAACCTTCTCAATAAGTTAGATAAGTTACTTAATGTTACAGCAAGTCTGCAGTGGCGGCACCAGCCCTCTTTATGGGGCAACAAAACGGTGGGCAGAGTGAAATTTGGGGGGCAACACTTCCAAAATTTTGGCCCCAAATCGCTAATTTGGCCAAAATTTGGATGATTTTTTAGATCAAAATAACATTTGTGCGGAGAAAAACTGTCATTTTTTTTCTTGTCAAGGGGCAAACTGGGGGGGGGTGGGGTGAAGAAAAAAATTTGGGGGAAAATCCCCCTGCCCCCCGCTGGTGCCGCCACTGCAAGTCTGCATTTTTTCAGCTTAATTAAGCAAGATAATTCTTTTTCAATACAAGGTGTGTTTATTACAGATTATTATGATATCAAAACAAAATACCAGTTGGTTGAGAGCAAATGATGATTGTGTTAAACATTTTGTAACAAAATCATGCTCTCTCTGATCAGGCAAGAACGGTAATGATCAAGGATGCAGAACTTGCTTGTGAAACCTCTGAGATTTTCAATCATACAAATGGAGCAGACTTCAAATTTAGAGATATGAGTTGAGCAAGGACATGTAAGGGTACAGAAATACGGCAACAAGGTCAAACCAGAATCACCACCAACTTACAGATATTTTGTTAACCTTTTCAAGGTCAAAACGTCTGTTCGTGAGACATTTCCATCATCCCTACTCCTTTGCATCAGTAACAAGTTAATTACTGAGTTGATTTCATCTGAGCCATCTGAGCAATCTCTGTCCCCATCACATTTCCAATCCATAGTCAAACAGGCTCCTCCCTGGGTTGCATGGAAAACTCAGAGCCACTGCAAAAGTCTTATCAGCTGAAATTCAAGGTCACAAATGAATTGTCATTCAGTCATTTTGTAACAATGTAAAATCTCAGGAAAGACACACAGGGAGCATTTTTTTTTTTAAGATCATGAGAGCAGTTTCAGATAGGTCATCTAATTACAAGTGAAACCTTAGAAACTGTAAATGCCTTCAAACTACCTTGTTTCAGTCTATACGTGTTTGACAATGCCAAGGGGAGAGATTACCCCTTGATCCCAGGGGAAAAACATACTGAAATTGATTAATTCTGTAATAAATGTAGAAGGCTCTAAACCACAAAAACCAAACATGTAATTATTGTGATGATAGTAAGAATTCTACAATATTTTGTGGTATAGTTTGGTATGTGATCTTATCATTGACATATAAAGGGTGGTACATCCACGTACATCCAGCACCCACCCCGCGCAATGTAAGCCTATAACTCCAAGGTTCCCCTGGGGCCACAATTTCTCACGGCCGGCCCTGTACATTGTGGCATATGCGCAGTTGTTATTCTAAAATTTGTGGTTAGTTTGTGGTAGGTGATCTTATCATTGACATTAAAGTGTGGTACTCCACGTAAAATGCCGCACCCACCCGCGCCAGAAGACATAAGGTCACCAAGGTCCCCTGGGGCCACATCTCACGGGCGGCCATGTACATTGTGGCATATGGCGCAGTTTGTGTTGTTAATACTGTGGTATATTGTGATATATGATGAAGTTACTCTAATTTGGTATAGTTAGATTATCTAAACTACTAAGCATATACCACAATTACCACAATCAAACTTTTGTGGTAGTATTGTGTGGTCTATGGAAGTGCAAAGTATGATGAAAAGGTGTGGTATATTGTGATCGTGGAAGTCCTCACAATATACAGCCTGCAGTGTTAGGGTTACGACAGTCACATCCTCAATTCCAAGTCATAGTGGAATGACAGCCATCAAGAACATTCCACCAAACATTATCAATAGCATACCCAATTCAAATATTATTGATCCTTACAGAAACCTTACGTGAACCACTGACCTCCCTTTTATACTAATCACACCTGCCTGGATATAAGTCTATAAGCAATGGCCGATCCAGGATTTGAAAAATGTCAAAATTACCGGGGGGCTGAAAGGCTTGTGTTAACTGGTCAAAAATAGCTCAAAAATGGGCTGATTTGCAAGAATTTGCAGTTAATTCAGGATTCGCGCTCGCCCCCTCCCTGGATCCGCACCTATAAAGCATGCCTAATGTGAAGGCAATAGACATTCTGCTGAAATTTTGATGAAACGTAGGCCTAAAGTGGTCTACTATTTGTTTCTCATTCCGTTTTAAGGGATTAGCAGCGATTGCTAATCCGAAACATCGAACAAATCATCAAATTCAATTTTTATATCTTTGTTTACTGGTGTGGATATGGCAAAAACCATAACCTGCAAGTGGTGGCTTTGAAATCCGTGTATATGTATTAAAGACAAGCAGTACTTTTTATCTGATTCTGTAATTTCTGTACGTGCGTATCAAAATTCCGTGTGAATCAACAGCCTTTCCAGGGAATATCCACAGATTTTAAGCATAATATGGTGCACTGGATCATACAGTTGACTCTAAACCCAAGCAGTTTGATCTTTGTTTATTCCGTACTGGTGGAAACCACAATCAGCTGTTTAGTTAGATTTTGAAGAACTAGTCGCTATTATTGATTTGGAAATGGTATGGCAAATTTCCTCAATACTTCATTTTTTTCACTATTTGGTGGTTTCTACTTTAAAGCAGTTATGAGGAATTGTACACACTACCCCTGATTTATAAGTTAAAAAAAATGCATTTCCACTTTTTTTTTTGATTCTCTGTATCTATCGCTGCCTAATCCTTAAAGTATTTAAATTATAGTTCACTGTTTTTCAGCAATTAAAAAAAGGATGATAAAATAAGCCTCATGAGCAACTAACGAAATTACTAACAAATGGGTACACCAATTTCTGCTTTTACTTACGGCAGTATTCATCAGATCCAGCGCCACAATCATCTCCCATTCACACAACACGTGTCACGGATGCATTTGTTGTTTCCCTACATTGAAATTCACCTGAGCATTCTTCTGACAGCTGTTAACAAGATTCGGATCAAGTTATACTGTGGTAGCATGATTTGCAAAAGCTACAATGAAGAATAACTTCCAAAAGCAAGACTTCACGTCCTATTATCTCCAAATTTATTTTGGTTGAACAGGTTGTGTATATTCAATTACCTCATTCCTCGATATGCCTAAGAATGAAATTTGTTGACTCATAAGGTTAAATGTGTATGGCCTTAAAAGAGTTGAAAGGTATATAACAAATGAACTGTTGTTCTAGAAGTATTGCATGTGGGGCAAACTTTTTACAGCAGATTCCATCACCTTGACTGGAACAAGAAATTTTATGCAGTATGTTAAGCCATATCCCCCACAAAATGAAGGTTGCAAAACTATACAGCAAGTGCTTGCAAATCATCATGCTGATCAGTCACAGGTTCTACCAAAAGCGCAAGTTGATCCCTCCTTCAAGACAAATCACCTTTTTGAGTATATGCAAAATGATCTCATTAATATTCATTAGTATGAAGGTATTTAAGGCAACACCAAAAACTATAGAGCACCAGGATACATGCTTTAACCAACCTCTAAGTTTCCAAGTGAATAGACGTGAATTAATAGTTTGCCCTCATGCTCTCTAGTTGATCCCCTTGAAATGAAACTTGTGGCAGGGCACAACACGATTGCGTGAAATTGCAATTATTGCAACCAGGATGAGGTCTGTTGATCAGGTCATCCATCTTTAAGTTTTGATAGTTTGCCCTCTGAGGAAGATAAAAGTTTGAAGAACCATCCTCCAACAAAGGAGGCCTGGATACAAAACAACATCTGCTCAGAATAGATATGATACAATCACCTGAATCAACTGAAATTCTGGCAAAAATTTGACCAAGAGGGTATTACATTGAACCCAAGAAAGATAAAAAAGGGACTGAAGCGGATATCTATGTGATCAACGTGTAATGTATGTAATGCCTAGGGAAAATTTGCCAACTTTGGACAAATGGCCAGGGTGGCGCAGCATGTTGTAGGCAAGAGGGTTGCAGGGAATCTTTAACCCCAGATATTTTTGTTTTAGACAAAGAAGATGTGAAATTAGCCCTTGGGGTTTGGAACTAGCTGCTATCCTCCAGATTGCACTCAGCCCCTCAGATCTTGATGAGGTTTCGGGATTTTTTTTTTTGGTTCGGCAACCTAGGTTTTTTAATAATGTATAACAAGCATCAGTACTGTATATCATCTTGCACATGTGTCCTTCACACAAGTATTAAAGTGTCATCTTTCTGAATACAGTTATGCAAACAAAGTATAACTGAAGTTACCAGGTGGGCACATGACATATTAAAGCCCTGACTTCCACCTAACCAAACGGTACCAACACAAAAAAAACGCCAATCACTGAGTGAGAAAAATGCATGAAGTCACGGATTGTAGCAATTAAGTAATCAAACGGAGACACACGGGGACATTGCTGTCGCGGTTGATATCACAGTCATGGGCAATGGGCCCGGAAGGCCCCTGGTGTGCGACCAAACAAAATTGTCTCAAATGGACACTGCTGTAGCGTGATATCCCCAGTCATTGGGAATGGGCCCGGAAGGCCCCTGGTTTGAGACAACCCAAATTGGTTCTCAAATGGACATGCGGTAGCGTGAATCCCCAGTCATGGGAATGGGAACGGAAGGCAGAAGCCCTGGTTTGAGACCAACCGAAAAATGCAGTCTCCTCTCCAAAATGGACCATGCTGTAGGTGATTGAATCCAGTCATGGGAATGGGCCCGAAGGCCCCTGGTTGGAGACCAACCCAAATTGGTCTCAAATGGACACTGCTGTAGCGTTGATATAATCCCAGTCCATGGAATGGGCCGGAAGGACCCTGCGTTGAGGACCAACCCAAATTGGTCTCAATTGGAACTGCTGTTGTTAGCGTTGATATCCCCATCTGGGAATGGGCCCGGAAGGCCCCTGGTTTGAGCCCCAACCAAAATTGTCTCAAATTGGACACGATGTACGTGAGATCACCAGTCATGGAATGGCCCGGAAGGCCCCTGTTTGAGACAACAAATGCGTCTCAAAATTGGGACACTGACTGTAGCGTGATATCCCCAGTTCATGCGAATGGCCCGGAAGGCCCATGGTGTGAGACCAACCAAAATTCTGATTTTCTTTTCACCTGATTCCTATTTCTTCAACTCCCTCTCAGGAGATTATGGCTAGAAGCAGATGGACGTTAGAGTAATGCTTCTAGAGTGCCAAGAATTGTGGCCTATACTCTTGTCAAAGTACCCTTTACAAGATAAGCGTACTTAAAGCGTGATGCGCGTAATTGTGATCGTGCGATCTACTGCTAAGCTCCGCCCCTTCTGGATGACGCGCGCGTACCTCTTGTAAAAGGTATTTTGATAAATAATATAGCCTAATATTGTTCAATGCCGATACTTACGCCACCCATTCATCGGTTAATCATCGCAGTCATTATCTGTGTCACAAACCCATGAAGATAGTATACACTTGCCATTCCCACATGTAAACTGTCTATCTGAGCATGTTGGAAGTTCTGTCCTTGAACAAAAATTACATACAAGCAGGTCCAAGCAGCTTGGCTGATTAAAAGTTCGATGTGAACACCCTATAACAGGTTTTTCAGATTTCTTGTCAAAGCAGGCACACTTATCTGGCTTACACCAGGATTACAGGAGGTTTCTTCATTATGTAAGATTGTTGAACAATTTTCAATCTTTATTGGCTTTTTCTTAACCTAGAAAGATGATCAACCTCTTATATAATAAAAAAAAATACTGCAAGGAAACTTGCGTCATCCCCCGGTAAGATGGCAGTCTGGAAATGACTCAAATGAACTTGTCAATTACTTTGACACCATATGAGGAACCCCCTATTGAACCGTAACCTCAAGTCTGGTTTAAATCGGACTTTTGAAAACCCGAAAAACAAAAACCTAACCAAACTGGGAACACACACACCATACACAAATCCCACTATGACTTTTCATGCAGGGGATAAAAATAAAAAAACAAATGCCAAAAAGAAAAAGGTTTATAATGATCCCTAGAAAGCTCTACATGATCTTTGACCTTAATTAAATCATTCACATTATTGATACAGTTGATACTGTTGTTGCTATAAAAGTGATTGACCATTATCACTGAAAATTATGGCAAATCAAATCAAGACTGCAACGCAAAGTGAAAAGTGTTCAGATAACAAATAGTGGCAGCGCCAGAACCCTTTCAGGGGAGGGGGAAAAGTGATTTTTTGGTGGCAAAAGTGAAATTCAGGGAGGGGGGAGTGGGGGAGGAAGATCAAAACTTTGGCGATTTTTAACCAATTTTGGGCCCAAATCACCGATTTTTGGCCAAAATTTGGCAATTTTTAACCCCAAATCGTCAATTTTGCCAAAAATCTGTCATTTTTCTTTTGGCCGGGGGGAGGGGGAAAACTGGGGAGGACAAGAAAAAAATTGTTGCAAAAAATCAAGTGATTTTGCCACAAAATTGGTGATTTGAGGGCTATGTAGAAAAAAAAATGCTATACAGCACAACAAAATTGGGGTGCTCTGAGATAACGCCAAAAAAAGTTTACTTTTTAATTTGCCACGTCAGTAAATGCGGACTTGTCCGACAAAACATTTTAATAACAAAATGCTACAATGTTAATTTAAAATCAACCTCTGATGTTCTACAAATCAATATTTGTTTTTTTAAGGTTACGCAACACAATTCGTTAACCGTTTGGCCAATGATACTTCTAATCGTAGCATATTTGATGGCAAATGTATTCATAGGAAACAAGAATTGGGCCATCCACAATTAAGGTGGTCCTATATATGGTTTTAGTCATAGGCAAATTAGCTTATTAGTATTAATATGCTGATTAGAAAGCACCGTGCATTTGGTTTTGTGTGAAGGAATGTAGCGTTGGAAACCCTAACATTTCCAGTGTCATATAAAACTTACCCATCCCTCTTCCTCACATTGTCACTGCAGTCTTTATCACCATCACACCTCCACTGTAATGGGATGCAATCACCACACTTCCACTGTCACCTAAGGTGGACATGAATATAATTACGAAGACAAACCACACGTCTGGAGATATTACTGCCATGGCAACCTTGAAATTTACACAAAGAGAAACAAATTGTGGTAAATAGTGTTATTTTTATTCTTTATCTTGCTTATTTTTTAAGGATGTGCCATAAAGATGTTGACACGGCTAGGTTATTCAAAGCCAAATTCTTTAGGAGTACATCTGTAATGTACCTCTAACCCGTGGAGGTACCCTAATGCAAATGTGCTTCTGTTACATGCAATATACAGTATAGTACATGTATACAGGTTGCAGGAGTTTTTGTGATGCTCAATGTCCAATATCACTATGTTTTAGCTAAAAATGAGGAAAAGAGTAGGCCTAAACAACCAGGTAATGGCAGGCCAAGCCTCATTCAATATAGCAACTCGCCCAACTGAAATAATTTTTTTGTTTCAAGTTTGTCAAATGCACTGAAATTCCATCCAATTCACTCTATCAATTGGTAATGGTAGCAAATTAAAGGTGTGTGTTCAGATCGTATTTGGGACCCCCTGATGTACCAGTAGTATCGATTTTGATATCAGACTAAAAGGGCCATATTTTTCTCATGTCGTCCTGAAATTTGAGCCCTCAATCATTTTTCATCCCACGATAGAAACAAAAAACTGCTGTTTTAATGGTTACCCACAATATTAACACAGTATGAATAGGGCTTTGCAATATGCATTTTGCTTCCAACAAACACTGCAAGTTTATTTCCAACAGTACTTGATGGGGTGTATGTGCAAGTGCCAGGCTCTCATAACGGGTAAGAACACAATAGACATAAATCGGAACACAGCACCTTTAAGGCTACCCTCCCAGGCTAATTTCACACCTGTGTCTTGCACCTTTTGTATCCAAAGTTCATACTTGGAATCTGGGTAAGAAAAAATGAAATCTATGATGAGGGATACATGTATTTCTGAGGAAGAATTGTGGTATTTCTTGAATTTCTACTAACCAGTCGCCATGCACAGATTTTGTCAAAAATCATTAATACCAAGTTGTAACACCAGGGAAACCTTTAAATGGATGATCTTGCTCAGCAGGCATGAGCCCCAATACAGACCATAAACCACAACGATTTTAGCGCTTTGAGGTGGCCGGTCCTGTCACTATACTGGGTTCAGTATAGATGAAACATGACCTTTTTTTGATAAACTATATTGAGTAACACAAAAGATGGCATAGGTCATAAGGCAATACGAGGGTAATATTACGATAGAAACTATAGTGTATGTTGTAAAAACTGGAGATTTCCTCTGAAAATTGTGTAGAATATAGGCCGAAGAAAAAAAAAAAAAAAAAAAAAACTGCAAAAGAATGGGGTCATGTTCCACCTTACACGGTAACAGGGTGTAGTGGTATTCCCTGGAACTCACAGACCTTTTCAAATCAAAAGTTCCAAAACATTGATGGACCCCGGAATGGTCCAGTTATGAATTGAGGTTCAATTCAATTAAAGATTTGGGTTATGAAACGATAAAGCCGGTGGGAGATGGTGGTGGGCATATCACTTGTGAATGCATGTGTAGATACATAATAATATGGCTCGCGTTATGATGTATTTTGCTACAAACACTTCCAATGTTCATTTGAAATGGTTATTTTATCCAAGTCAATTGCAGTTATTTTGTTAACAGAGACCAATACTGTACTGACCCTAGTATACTCCACCTGTTTTTAACTTGAAATTAGCTTGATGAATTTAGGGGTGGGATTGTATAATGGGATTCTCACCCTAACATGAAACATGTGAGAATCAACGTTCAGCCTTTGTAAGAGCTAAACCTTCCAGATATTTTCAAATATCAAATGAGATGGATCAAAGACAGTGTAAATGAGGATGATTTTGAAACCTAATTAATTTTGTAAAGAAAATCCACAAGAAATATTCCAAACCAGTAGGCCTAAAGATTACAACAAAAATTGAATTGTTATTGTACCTTGCCAGCCAAAAAAAAAAAAATTTGGTGGGATTGGAATAGGGATTTTCTACCATTCTCAGATCTTTGAAAACTGGGGGTTGTGGGATAATCAAGCATGGGACTACACTCGGGTCAGTATGGTAATTAGGCTAGGCCTACAAGGTAATTTGTTTAAACCTAGGCACATCCACACGCGCTTTTTTTTTTTTTTTGGCTGCACAAGATTTATCCATCGACTCCTCATTGCCATCAAACTACTCTTTTCAACTAATGAGATAAAACATTAAGTTTAAGTCTATCATTAGCTTTACTTTCTACTCTAGTAGTCGAAATTACGATGCAAGTGTAGATATATTGGGCAAAGTACATAGATGATACCTCTCACTTTCTTATAACAAATTGTGTACTTGACGCCTGTGTTATTACACAAAGAAAGGGGATATTGGTTTTTGACAAAGACAAATGCACTCTGCATTCAACAGGCATAAAATTGTAGCCTGTCCAAATTAATATCTCCAGATTGCGGTAAAAAAGGAATAAAAGGAACGGGTTAAAAGTTCACAAACTAAAGCCCTCTACTTAAACTAGTCTGCCTTGCCTGTAACCACAACAGAATGGCTATAAAGCCAGGCCCGCCTGCCTTAGCACCTTCTTTATGACCGTAATGAAAGGACAACAAAAAATCCATATGGACAGTACTTGCTTCACAAAGTCACATTTCAAAGCAACCCCGAGAAGAGAGTATCATTTTTAGTATAAGGTGACTGAATGCTGTAAAAGGATCATGTCCTCTGTCACTCATGTATTTCTAGTTGCTGATGAGGACTTGACATAATATGACATGAAAACATGCGTCTGAAAGTGACACAATCACCTGCAAACATCCCTTTTATTTGTTTGACAGAATGCCAGTACAGCTGTATTTATCTTGGATGGAGAGCTGGGGGTTTCTTTATTTTCCAGTTTGTTGCATGAAATTATCAAAAAATTTAACATTTTTGGAAATAACTATTTAAAGGTGCATTTCAGATCCAGCACCGCTGTTTTATTTCCTGCTTCCCTATATATCCTTGAAAAAGCTTATTCCCAAATTGGATGAATCCCAATCTTGCGGTTTGGTTGTTATGATGCACACATGCTGGTTCCCAGTCCCATAGCCACTGTACTATATACATTTTCATACGTTTACAGACAGATAATACAAAATTGTGAATTCCTTACAGATACGACTGAAATTGCACTAACGATTTGGTAAACATTGGATTACTAAGGCTAATGTTCAGATGATAGAAAACTCACCTTTCTTGGTAAGTCATGGGACAAGGTTGTGGAAATGCCTCTCACAAATGCCCCTGCTAATACAGTGAGTAGACCAATTCTATTGTGATGCATACCGGCTCTTTTTGACTTTTTACTGCCAATCAGCCTATAAAGTGTGAATTTTCTACTGTAACAATACTGGGGACTCATGATCATGCCGACCTAATTTCATTTGTTTCAAAATGTCTTTAATGTTAAAAATTTGATTATATTGGGAAAGCTTACTCTATTTTCTATGACCCACAGCAATGTTTTAATTTGTCCGTATTCTCAATTCTGAATACCCCAAATCTTTCTTACTTCTACAGAGTACTCTCTGTATGCTTTGCTGTACTAGCAAATGTATTTTAATACAACAAACAGATACCTCATTATATACATCAAATTGTGCACACGCAAATTGCTTTTTGCAAACCTCAGGGTACTTAGTTGACCCCAATAGATAGAAAGGAAAAGAAAGAGGCATTTCCGCCAATTACATCTGGCTGTGTTGCACGAACCACTACTAAGCATTGTCCCGACTCACCGAAGGGCAGAAGACAATTTTTGATACCTATTTTTTTCTTCCTATTCATTCATGAAGGTAGGAATGAAATCACATTTCTGCATATGCAATTAGATCATTAATCATACAATGTTGAGGGAGGGTTAGTGGCCTTCATTGAAACATACAATGTCTCAATCCTTTATTATTATCTCAGATACTTATTAGAACATATTTTTCCTGAATTTAGTGGAGCCAATTTTGTGGTTTATATCCAACGGGCAAAAGAAATCTTTTGGTAGTACAAAATACTTTTCTCAGACATGTACAAGCATGCCTTCAACCTTACAGTTCAAGAAGACTTGCTAATTAAAAGCTGAATTTAAAAGGTGTATTTTTATGATTCACTAGCTCCAAAAAAAAAGAGGTTATATCCAAAATCAGTTGATTATTACATTGCATTTGATGTTACTGAAGCGAATTAGTTGTATTGGCACTGTCCTAACTACTGTGTTGTAATTTCCGTCCATTAACTGACATAAAAGCAAATTGCTAATTCCTTCTATGGTAGATTGAATTCCCCCAACTTGGCCATGGATTCTGTTGATCAAAAGCCCTTTTTCAATGAGTTTGAAAGTCTTTTGCAGTTCCAATATTGCCCCTCTATCTGCAGACCATGAAACAAAAAAATGTTGAAATATCAGAATTTTACAGAAATCATACTCCTGGGAAAATAATCACCACCTATTCCTTGTTCTAATAGTTGATATCATTTGCCAGAAAAAAAAATGTCCTCTTAATGACTTGAACATTTGATCTCCTTGCATAGTAGGGGCCTTAATGATTATATACTAATTTGAACTTCCAAATCCCCATTGTGCTTTTGATTTTATCAATGTAGTGTTTTTGATAGAATGTAAAGTAGTAGATTTAATGAGGCTCTTGAAGTTTTTACATTCTAATCGGTTTTCTAAGAGATTGACACAGCCAAATTTGTGAATAGATAGGAAAGAGTATGCTTTGCTTTATCTCCCTTTGGCCCAGATTTTTCCCGAGCTGTATTTGATCCATCTGTAATGTACCACTCTGATTTAGCATGCAAGGATGGGATATGACCAATCCATTTTTGTATTGTTTGCTTTACAACATGAGATTGTTGAAAGTATTCTCTTTCAAAATCTCAAAATATGACCAGATGGAAAACCTGAGTATTGTGCAAATCCCTGTCTTACTGCTAGGATTACCATGCCACATGTGTGATCATTACTAATATGGATACAAGGCTGCCATATTTTATATCTTTGCTCTTTTCGGTAAAAGGCACCAATCACTCCTGTACAAAGCCACCTCAATATCAGGATGAGAATGAAAGAATGAACTTTCAGAAAAACAACTTTAAGTGGAAAAAAAATCTGAAAAAAACGCGTGAAATCCAGCCGAGAAATACCCCCAAATCGGGATGAACAATAAATCAAAAAGCGTAAATTAGGGCAAAAGAAAAACTGAATTCAGTTTTAAACTGAAGATTCTCATTGCCTGCAATATGCATCACAAGATTGCTATATAGATTACAGGGTACTGGATCATATACTTATACAGTGATATTAATGTTAAGTTTACACACTCAATTTTTTACGTAGTATTGCTTGCCAGAATATGCCTAACAAAAAGGGAAAACAAAGGATTATGTGTTAAAGTATAGGCTGATTTTGTATATCGTATTAGAACAAATAATGAATATTTCACACTTTTTCATACCCAAAGCAAACATTAGAAACTTAACTTTTTCAGAGGGGTTAATGATTGACCTGAAGGTTGAGTATTACCATCAGTGTAAACCAGAGCACCAATGAGCAGTTAGCCTATAACTGATGATGACTTCAAAGACAACAACATCCTTTAAAGTACCTCTATTTACAATCAGAAAATTACACAGTAATACCCAATTTGGCTATGATATAAATCAAAACCTGGAAGGATTTTGCTGGGGATCCCATGCTGGCATCCATGACATTATTGAGGTGAAATGTCAAAATGGTGCATTGTGGGATGAACTCAATACAATGTGAGATAGCAGTGTGTTTGTAAGGCCACTTATGATGGGTTGGAGCTTGGAGTGAGGAGAGAATTGGGATGTTCAAGTTAAACACAGTTGCAGGTTAAAGGAAGATAATATTTTAAAGACAACATAGGTCACAGCCTGAGCCATACAAGGCCACGTACTATGCATTATAAAGTTGCACTGCGTTTGCAAGTAAAACACATTTTTAGTAGTCCACTTTGTTTAAAGGGAGAAGTAGAATGAAGTGCATGAAAAATCCTTCTTTTGATATGGATAAAGAACTTTCCATAAATAAAAAGCAACAAAATGAACTGGCTAATAAAAAAGATAATAGGCCTGATAATGGAATATCATGTAGGCCTAATGCATGTTTATATTTAGGTCAAAATGAATGAAAAATAAAACACTTTAAGAAAACTTTTAAAACTTTGTTTAACTTTTTATACGGTATCTATAAACAGTTTTCACAATAAAAACAAAACTTCAGCTATTTAAAATTTGATGGACTTGTGAGTAAGGTAGGCCTACAAGATCTACATTTTGCCTTGTTTGAGACAGATTACTTCATGTAAGTAGCTTTGAGAGGCTAGATTGCAGTTATAAGATAGGCCTACTTGATTTTTTACTAAACAATGAAGGGGGGAAAAAAAAATGGGAAATAATAAACCTGCACCATACTTTTGATCCTGTTAATAACAGCTCTCAGTTGAATACCATTTTCCTTAAAATGTGATGATTCCACAAATACCTTTAGATATGATGAGGCCCTAACTTTATGTTAATCTTTTGTTTATTTTTGTGTTTTCAAAATCTGTTAACTGTTATCTTTTAATCTGTAACACTTCAAGAGGAACATGCCTGGACAAAGTTGGGTTTTCAAAAAACATTCACACAATGCAATACAACTTTTCCAAGCTCAAGTGTTAAAATGAAAGGGTTAGTAGAATTATGTTTCTTATTTGATATGACTATAAACTATAGTGTGAAAAGACAATGAACTATTAGTCATTTGTCTTAACATATATTTATTTGCCACAATCTAAATAAGAAACATAATTTAACAAGAAGATCCTTCAAAAGGACAATTCTGCCCTAATGACGCTAGCTTACGACTTAAATTAGGCTTGATTTTGCATTACCCTGACCTTTACAATAGGGTACTAATCAAAGATCTACACCTCTTGAATATTCCATCATTCGTACTTCAGTAAAATTACTACAAGTTCCATGATGATGAGAAAATTGTTTTTCACAATGGTTTTAATTACAATAAAATTCTCTATAGGCCAAACAGTTATTGTTTTTCAGCTGTCTTTTTCAGCAACTTAAAAGGTTACTTCTTTTTGTTTACTGGTAATTATTAACACATTGTTATTTAAAAGTCATAATCACATGAACGCCAACACTTCAACACATTGGCTTTCGTTGATCCACAGGCTATCCCTGAAGGTACCCAAAGGAGTTGAGATTTTACATTCATCTGGACCCGTTTAGCCTATTGTTGCCTAAATATTACTTGCAAATTCGATCTACTCTGGAATGAAGGAAAAATTAGCCATTTTGTTTTTATGTCCGTAAAAAGGACCAGAAATTATAACGCCGGGTGGCCTTGGCCCTCGGGGCACCGTGATATAAACATTTGTTAATAACATCAAACCGACTCATTCAAAATCAACTGAAATTTTGGAATTAATCTTTTCTCGGGGATACAATGAACCATCACACAAAAATGAGGGTGTTTAGAGAACAAAATGCACCTTTAATGATTGGAAGTGGCCCCGCATTTGCATTACCGAAATGCTACTTACTGCATTGTTAACTATTCAAAGGGGCACTTTAAAATTTTCCGAAAAGGGCGTTCCCATTTTTTTAAAGCCGGGTTGTTTTTTACATCTTTAATGGCATATCAGAGTCTAATTCACCCTGAAATGAACAGCCAAAAATTTTATTTTTTATGTGTTTTATTGCAATAGTAAATGGTTCTTATTGTCCATACGTAATTTTTAAAAACTAATATTATGATTTTGTGAACTCCACAAAATATACCACATATCTGGGCTTTGGTATTTTTTTGTAATTAATTTTCACTTGACCAATTACTTGCAAACTTTATGACACTTACAGTGTATTAATTTGTACTGTTTAACTTACCTGAAACCACAAAATACGGCAAATTTAATGGCATGACTTTTTTTAATTCAATATTGTTGTTATGGAAAAACTGTTCATTTGGCCTTTTTCAACTTCCAAGGAAAAGCAAATATTTTGCTGGTTTAATA
>JAMKCH010013767.1:0-27231 GCA_023653785.1 Ophioderma brevispina | reverse complement strand
TGAAGCAGTATCATTTATGGGCGAATAATGTGTCCGAGGGGTCGGAAAAACTAAATAATGGGCGAGGCGCAGCCGTGCCATATTTTTGAAAGTTTTTTCAGGCCGAGGATACATTATGAGCCTATAGATGATACTTCAACCTTTTATTTCTATTCTACATTACTAAAAAACAGATTTGATTTCTAGAACAATGCATTCACGACCCATTATTGCAGAATATGGGCAGTAAACTGACCATCAGAATGCTGCATTTCCAATGATGGGCAGTCGAGTAATAGATAAGAGGCATCCAGTTCATCGGTCGCTAATTTTTTAAGTTTCCAATACCTTTAAATCAACAAATGGTATATTACAATGAATATCATAGACTCGTCTCATTGACATAAAAACCACAAAGTCACAGAACAGTGTGAGTGCCGTGGGAAACATGCTACGGCGTGCATTGTCTCGTGTTAAACGCCATTTCAGTTCCGTCGTCTGCTGAAATTAATGTGGCCGGCGACTGATATATTAAAAGCCGTCGATGCGGTTCCTCCCCTCGATTGGATTGTTTGATGCAAGTAAACGCAGCCTTTTACTATCAATACCATTGATTATATATGCCTAACTCAAACGAACAAGGGTAACAAATTATGTAGTAACCGTTTTTACTTGAATGTCAAAATTCACCACGTAATTTTAAGAAGCAGCCATGATGGCACAACCATTTCACCAAATGCGCGGGCCCAATGTAAAATCGATACACTACTGCAGATTCACAAAAAGTTTCACATTGTTTTTATTGACAAATCACCTTACGAAAGGTATGATTCAATATAAATATGACCATGTCACGTCAACTACCACTGCTGATGCTATTTAGCACCTCAAATTGTTGCAATCGTTTCCGAATCTCTTTAATTGTTACGATACGCCCTTGCCGATTAACTTTGTTTTTTGATAAACCACCAAAATAATTTCACACATAGTTTTGGTATGTTTATTTAAAAAATCCTTTAATATGAAGTGCTTTACTTTAATACCTACTTTAAAAGAGATAGTGGCATATTTTAAAAATAGTGCGCCCTCAAGCTTTTTTTTTTCAAAATCGATATTTTGTTTCATGGTTTGTAAGCTTTAATAGACATTAGCCCTCACCTGAAACGATTTAAGATCAACTGCACGTCGTATGGGTAACAAAATCGATTTTAAATTAATGTCGGCCGGCGACATTAATTCAGCAGACACGGAATGGCGTTTAACAAAGAAAACCGCAACGCCGTATGCATGTTCCCACGGCATGCACCTCGTTTAACCGGATCGTGACCTTTGTGGTTTTATATCAATAGTACGAGTCTATGATATTCAATGTAATATATCACATTTCTTGATGTAAAGTTATGGAAAACGTAAAAGCTACCTACAATTTAAACCTGGATTCTTTAAAACCTCTTATCCACGTCCCTATCTGTTTTTGAAGTATGTTATTTTATGTTTAAAATGTTATCGCTATTCTTCCCATGGCCTAGACTATTATTATGTGATAGCAAATTGAAGAATTTCATAATTTGTGAAAAATGATGCCAGTGCCGCTTTAACACATGGTCTTGAAGGTTCATGACGATTGAACTGCATTTTAACTTATGAATTCAACCGAAATCTAAAGTGATTTAACTACAGTGTATAAAAAAAGTGGTACAAATCAAAAACCGATTTTTTCACTTTATATCTCAACATAAGTAAGTCGTTTTGTAATAACATTAAAGAGAAAATACCAGGCTTTCCAGGATTTTTTGTTTCATCTATTTGCTTGTTTCATCGATGGAGATAACTCCAGTTTACTGCGGAACTAAAAAATCGTGTTTGTGCCGCTTTCTGGTCGAGTGAAAACGTTGAACGGAATTTGTTAAACATAAGTTATTCAAACTTGACAGAATAAAACATCTTTAAAAAGGGATATTAACTTCATAAAGAGAAACTCTAAAAGATACGAAAACAGCTAGAATGGTGTGAAGTTATGTCCAGATAATGTTCGGGCTTTAAGATAAAATGAATAACATTTGAAAATACTGTTGTTTGTTAGAACCTACAAGAGAACCATGAGCGACAGGCTGGCGTTACAGCACCCTGGAGGAGTTTTATGGTCTTGAAGTAGCATGAAACGCAAATTCCACCAACACTTTGATTACTTTGCTTGCCACCCAAATTCAAATTTTGTGACTCAACAATTAGTAAGGCACAAAAGTAGTGAATATTTTAAAACCATTTCTTGGATTGGAGTTTTATTTGGTTTCAATTACATTCCTTATGCATGATTTAACAGCTACAAATTTGTAATAAATTTCAAGTTCCATTTCTATGCCTGCAATGAAATTTGTATTGCTTATTATTTATAAAAGAAGATATTTATCAATTGCAAACTGATTAGGTTGAGTATTAAACATGGTCGATAAAACTAGACTTCTGTTGGTTACTTTTAGTCTGTGTTTTGTTTCTCTGTCAAGTTGCCTTTTGTGAGCTTCCAAAACAGCATGCATAACTGGGCGACGGCAACTCTGCCATGCATAAAAGTGGCACAAAACGATTTTGGTATATCGCACTAAAGTGATTATATCTTGGATTGCACAAAAGCAAATGAGATGAAAACAAACACCATGGAAAAGCATGGGTCTTTGTTCTTTACATTATATCAAGTAAGAGTGACTTATTATGAAATTCATATTTAACCAATTTTTCGGTTTATGATTGTACAATTTTTTTAGACAGGCTGTACTTTTATAAGTATTTGTTAGGCTTAATACTTGCACTTAATTACTCGAAAACATTGGAATCTTCATATTTCATTTATGTTGTTGTTTATTTTGTTTTTGTTTTACGTAAGCCCCACGCGCGAAACGAATGTTCTAATATTTGGAATTATAATAAGTGCATAGCATAAATCCCGGGGATGGGGGGATATATCCGCCCTCAATAATGAGGGTGTAAGTCAATTGATCCCCCCCCCCTCCCATGTTGATGCTCGTTCATGGTGTTTTTGACCAAAAATAAACCTCATAATTTTACCATAATAGTTAAAAAAATTGGTAAATTAAATTATAACTGGCGCGCTTCGCCGCATGTTGTTCCTAATTCATAACATTTACGGATTTTACCTTCTAAATGGCAAAATTTTTAGCGGGCTTTGGCGCGCACATGTGCTTTTAATGATCTTTCAGCAAACCCAGTTTCATTATAATTTTCAATCAACGCCATCATCCCCCCCCCCCCATGTAAAAACGGAATTTACCCACTGAAGTGGTAATCTTATTGAAAATATTAATCTGCTAACTCTAAAGCGGCAACTGGCACCTTTTTCACAAAAATGAAATTTCTCTTCAATTTGCTCTAAATGATATCTAGGAAAATTGAAAACAGAGCTAAATATTTACACATAAAAATCACATACCCAAAGCAGATAGGGCATTGGCATGAGGCTAAAGGACATCCAGGTAATTTTTGTAGGCCAACTTTTAAGTTTTTCCCATAACTTTAAAATCACAAATGTGTATATTACATGAATATTTTTGACTCGTACTTCCTCACTCGATATTAAAACCACAAAGGTTATATACCGGTCAACAGTGTGCATAGCGTGTAGGCAAGCCCAAAAGGCCATAACGTATGCTGCAACGCGTTGCGAGAAAGTAGCAACGCGTTGGCGAACATTTCGGCAACGCGTGCGACATTTCAGCAACGCGTTGCTGTGTCTGCCAATCAAAATGCAATAATTTTCTGTGACTACATTGTCAAAAAATAGACCCACAACTCGTGCTATATACTTTGCAACGCGTTGCAAACCTTCCATCAAAAAAACGCGTTTCGATCTTCACAACGCGTTGCAAGCTTCACAACGTGTTGCTAAGGTTAACAGCCATAAGGGTCATAACGTATTGCCGCAACGCGTTGGTGAGAAAGTAACAACGCGTTGCGACATTTCGCAAACGCGTTTGCGAATTTCAGCAACGCGTTGCGGTGTCCCGGGCCCAAGTCAAAATCCTGAATTCTGTGACGTATTTCAAAAATAGAAAAAATCTCACAACGCGTTGCCGAACTTCACAACGCGTTGCCAAACTTCATCAAAACGCGTTGCAGCAATACGTTATGACCCTTAATGCCTTCACATCGCGTTGTGAAGTTTCAACAACGCGTTGTGAAGCTCGCAAACGCTTGTGATGGCTTGCAACGCGTTGGGAAACCATAAGGGTCCAAACGTATTTGCCGCAACGCGTTGTGAGAAAGTCACAACGCGTGCGACATTTCGCAACGCGTTGCAGACATTTCAGCAACGCGTGGCGTTGTCGACAAATCAAAATCATGAATTTCTGTGACGTATTTTTTTTCAAAAATATAAATCTCACCACGCGTGCGACCTTTAAAACGCGTTGCAAACCTTCACAACGCGTTGCAGCAATACGTTATGACCCTTATTGCCTTCACAGCGCGTTGTAAACTTCACAACGCGTTGTGAAGCTCGCAACGCGTTTTGATGGCTGGGCAACGCGTTGTGAAAGCCATACGTGGTCATAACGTATTGCCGCACCGCTTTGTGGATCATTTTTTGAAATAAGTCACAGAAATTCTTGAATTTGATTGGCTGAGGCGCAAACGCGTTGCCGAAATGTCGCAACGCGTTGCTACTTCTCACAACGCGTTGCCGGCAATACGTTCTGCTCTTATGCTTGGTCACCTTAGTCACCCGTTGTGAAGCTTGCCAACGCGTTGTGAAGCCCTCCAACGCGTGTGAAGGTTTTTTCGACGCGTTTGAAGAGACTTTGCAACGCGTTGCAAGGTGTCTAGCAACGCGTTGTGGGGGCTATTTTTGAAATACCGTCATCAGAATTCATGATTTGATGCCGACAGACAGCAAAACGCGTTGCTGAATCTCTCGCAACGCGATTGGGCCGAAATGTCGCAACGCGTTGCACAATACGTATATGCCTTTTATGGCTTGCATAGAGCGTGGGGCATTGATACTTCGTGACGTGGTTCTTGTTTTAAAACGCCATTTTCGTTGTTCTGAATTAAGCGGTCGCCACCGACGTTAAATTATAAAATCGTTCTGTTTACCCATAAGGAAGCTGATTTGGTCTTAATCATTTTGGTTGAAGGGCTTGTGTATATAAAAGTTTACAACCATGCAAAAGTACGATTTTGAAAAACTGAGGGCGCACTATTTTTCAAATGTGCCAGTGTCCTTTTTAAGATTAACATCAAGAAATTGTGTAGTTTAATAGTTTCTTGTCAGTGAGAAACAATATCACACACACCATGAACAGAATATCTCTGTAATAGATTGTTCTAGGCCCGGAAGAGAAGAGAGAGACTTCCGAAAAGTGTGCCCCTATTTCTAAGCAGTCACACATTAACAGACCTACTACCATAATCTTCGATGCATCCACGTTATTGGTTACTGATCTCACAACTTCATCCTTTCACTTCGATATTTTCGACTTTACAGTGCTACAGAAAGTCCATTAACTTCTAGATTGATGACACAAATGACGACAGCGAGCGTATCCAAATGAAAACCAAATTGGGACCCAACAGCATCCAATCTAATGTTCAATGATACTATGGATAGTGCAAATGTTAGCGATACCTTAATAACCAGAAATTTAAAACCGGCTACTTACTTTCCTAATTCAACACAAAGCCACAACCCTACAAACCACATCAAGTCACAAAATACTCAACTACGCAATGTCACGATAACTGAACAAGTCAAACGGAAGATTTTAACGTCACGTTATTGTAAATGAAACTAGTAATGTAACGGCAGTTAATGAAATATAGTAACAGCTTCGACAGAAAATCGGCAGATGACAAACGTCACCACTCATCTTATTCAAACTGACGTGGCTAACATTACAAATATTGTAATTGCAACAGAGAATGTAACAGAAGAAGTTTCAGCAATACTTCCAACGGTTGCAACTACGAGAAATGATCTAATGGCTAACATTACAACTGACCAACTTTACACAGATATCGCCAATACGACAAATATTACCATAACTACAGGTTCAAATGCAATTGTAACAGAATCGGTTTCAGAAAGAGCAGGTTCCAATGCATTGAATTTAACAACTTCAGATGGTGTGACTGATTCTAGGTCAGTGACAACAAATGTAGTTGTAACAACTCCTCAAAACCTTTCAGCAGCTGACTCAACAATTGACCAACTCCAACCTGAACTTCACAATGTCACAGGCGCGGTGTATTCCACCGTTAATGCAACAACGCCAGTTACATCAACTACGACTAATCATTTTGAATTCGATATCCCAAATACCCCTAATTTAACTTTAAATGCCACAACAGAAGTAGGTACAGATATGCCAGTAACAGAAGGCTTGAACACAAGTAATACAACATTAAAACCAACTACAGAAGATTTACGAACGGATAACATAACCATAAATGACTTGAAAACTGTAGAAAACCAAACTTCAAACAGTACAACCATGAACACTTCTTCAAGTCTTATAAGGTTGACTACCGATATACCAACAAACACTTCAACCTTGCCAACTGGTAATGTAGAAACTGCAGAAACCCAAACTTCAAACAGTACAACCATGAACACTTCTTCAAGTCTTATAAGGTTGACTACCGATATACCAACAAACACTTCAACCTTGCCACTTGGTACTGTAGAAACTGTGGAAACCCAAACTTCAAACAGTACAACCATGAACACTTCTACAAGTATTATAAAGTTGACTACCGCTATACCAACAAACACTTCAACCTTGCCAAATGGTAATATAGAAACTGTAGAAACCCAAACTTCAAACAGTACAACCATGAACACTTCTTCAAGTCTTATAAGGTTGACTACCGCTATACCAACAAACACTTCAACCTTGCAACCTGGTACTGGAGTAACTACCTTGGAAAGTGAAAATATCACTGAAACTGGCGTAACGACAGTTATTAGTAATATCAATTCCACAATATCAGGCATTGTAAATGGAAGCATGCAAACGACAACAACCCATTGGACTTGACACAGCAACTGACAACATCTGCAGGAAAAGGGACCATTGAAGATCGGCTTACAACGCAAATCGCATCAGATACTGAAACAGAAGCTGTCCCAACGACCACAAATGGTGAGCGCAAACATGGAATATGTGGAACAGAGGTTGTCATGTCGACGAGGCAGGAAAAACAAGATTTCAGATTTTGCACAATGAATGCTAGATTATGACGGAGACTTGCTTAACAGATTTCGTATAGGCCAACAGTTAGAAATCATGTATAAAATTTACCTTATCTACTTGTTAATTTGGTGGTCTTATCTCGTGATCCGGCTGATTACATTCAATACAATAATGCACGCACACTAAAATCCAGTGTTACCTCCCTATTGGCTGTGCAACCTGTCTTGTTTTTCCGTAACGACCGTCCAACCTTTGTTGTTTTTTTTTTTTTATATACTATTATTTGTACGTGTGTATTTATTATTGAAATCCTTAGAATCTAATAACTTTGCTAAAAGAGACAATTACCATTACACTTTCTTATACTTTACGCAGTACCAAAATGTACTGTAATGCTGCTAAAATGTTTTTTGTTCCAGCAAGTTTGTTCCTTGTTCCATCCTGGTCTAGATTGGCTCACAATTGGACTGCCCGTGTCCAGCTTATCGTGTTTTCACGTTACACTTATTCATTGTGACTATTGGGCCGTTTTTTATATTTTTTATAGTTCGATCAGGGGTCCTTATTGTTAACAAAACAGGTGATAACGCTATTAAAGTCATTGGATTATATTTGTCTTTCTAATAGTGCCACAACAACCTGTACGTTATGGAGTTAAAAAATGTTACACTCCAGATCTGTAGAAGAACCAACCGCACACCCCTACTTCTACCCAAAAGTGTTTTAACAGTTTTTGTTGCGCGTGTTAGTTTCATTTTCTTCTTCTTTTTCCAGATTCTGTCTCCTTAAAGCAATATTAGGCACATTTTTTTAGAGCGCCCCCATTTTTCAAAACTTTTGAGATGTTTACATGGTTGCCCATTGGTAACGGGCTATAAACTATACCTGTGAATGGTTAAGCTTGAAATGTCTCTGTGTCACACACGAAGAATTTTGTAATTAAATAATTATTCTCGGGGAGCCCGATAAGAAATCAACGGCTGCTTGAAATGGCCTTTCCAATGTGAAATAGCCGGGAAATAACGACATTTCCGGGTCTACGCTCATCCATTATTTGTTTTATGGTTCAGTAAGTCCCAAGTTCGAGGTTTTTTTCTCGAGGTGGCACCATTTCATATGGACGGATTCATAAACTAGCATTTCAAGCTCTGCCGTTAAGTCCATCTGGGATCCCAATTCTAATTACAAAATCGCTTATTTTATGATAAATACGCATTTCTTAGCATTTCGTTCGCAGGTATAGTTTCCTAGACAATTACCAACGGAAAGACTTGCAAACTACAAATTTTGAAAAGGTTGGGGGGGGCGCTCTTCATAGAAAATGGTGCCAATATTGGCTTTAAGTTATAACCAAGCTCACCATCACAATTAGCAACTATTAATAAAATTCCTGTTTCTTTCTTTGATCTGCAACAGTTTTCCATCATCATCATTAACAACTCTTTTCGTTCCGAAACTAGGAGAAAGCATCAACATGAAGAATTCAGGTGTGTTATAGTCATATAGATATATCGATTACAATCTTTTCCTTCACCTTCCTCAATTCTATTTGGTCGTCTTAAACTTTGTAGACGATTTAGTCAAGAAGTATTCAGTTGCTGTTTGGTTTCTAACCCTCGTGTTTAAACCCCGCTTTCTTACTGCCCTTTCTCGAGGCCCTTTCCATAGTTCATAGTGTCCGACTTTTTCCTCCTAATGTTAAGGATGGTACTAATCATTGTATTAGGGATTCATCGTAATTTACCTAGCCTATTTATGTTAATAGCAGTATCACAGACTTTCCCCCATTGTTTTACACATTCACAGCGCAACGTAGTTATTCTTTTCTTGTCGTTCGTCATTGCTATTTCCCCTTAAGGGTAAAATATTGTTCGATATTTCCATTGTTTTGTTTACTTGTCTATGGTGCTCTTACACTCGTCAAATTGATCAACACAATGATAACTATGACGCAATATCACTGGTAAGGATTTGTTCTAATCGTAATTCTATTATTATGTATTATCTCTATAAAAGCAATACGTCAGACTGTGCAATTTTCAACGATATCTTTTCTACATGTACATCACATTGTTTGGATATTATGAAAGACATGTGTCCCAAAAAAACACGCAACAATTGGTGCCAGCCGCCATAAGTTTTGAACAAAAGGCACATGATCTACGACTAAACTGGTTCTTTGTTTTAACACTAAGTGCCCAAAGGGGGGGGGGGGTTCCATAGTACCCAACCATTTGATTTTTTGCGATTTCTCGGTTACGCAATCAAATTTTTCAAGGAGTTTTTGCTAATTGTCTGATTTATGAATACGCTTCTCCTGATACAAAAAAAAAATAAATCCGCCGACGGCTTCATTAGAATAATTAGGTTGGGTCCTAGGACCCCCCCCCCCCCCGGCCACTAACGGAAGTGAAACAAACAAGATATTTTACTAATTTAAAAAATTAAACTAAAGTATTAAAATCCTTTGGGATTTATTTGATTGATATATACCTTCAGGAGAGGCAATTGATAATAATTAATAAACTTAAATCAAATAACCTTTTATAATGCTGATACCATCAAATTTTTCAAGGAGTTTTTGTTCTAATTGGTCTGATTTAATGATACGCTCTTCCTGATACAAAAAAAATAAAATCCACCGACGGCTTCATTAGAAAATTAGGTTGGGTCCTAGGAACCCCCCCCCCCCCGCGCACTAACGGAAGTGACACCACCAGATATGTTTACTACTTAAAAAATTAAAGTAATTAATCTTGGGATTTATTTGATTTAGATATAATAACCCTTAGGAGGCAATAATAAATAATTATAATACTTAAATCAATAACTATCCTTGGGCCTATGGTTGGTCGGTACACACTAGGAGTGGCAAAGCGAGTGTGCTTATAACTTATTCAGAAACTCATCTATAAATAATTTTGGATGAGACATTCCCAAAAGTAGTAGCTTGCCTGATAATTTGGTGCCTAAACAAAATGCCGCCATTGAAATTGTCCATACTGTTTTAAGCCTTATGTTGTCTTTTTAAAGGAATTCTTTTAGTGAAATATACTAACATGATGTGTTTTGACAATGGACACCCTTTATAACTCAAATCCATACATTTTAAAATTAAACTCTCTGCATAAATCCAAAATTGCCGCCATTTGAATATTTTGATCATAATATTGACTTTAACAGTCCATGTCAAGATGTGACATGGATGAACAAGCACTTTTAAAGTTTACAATACAACTCTTGACTAATATAACTATTAAACATGTCTTTATACAATACTTGGAAAGTGACAACGCTAAGCATGCTATTTGCATAACAAATGGTCCGCCTTTTGAAATTTCGTCATAATTAGTTGCTGCCATATCCTGTCCTTGTAGACGGAATTCTTTTAGTGAATCATGCGACACGAGGTGTTTGATAATGGACAACCACCAGAACCTAAATACCGGTGCATTTTTTAATTAACCCTATTTGGTCATAAATCCAAAATGGCCACCATCTTGCGTAATTTTGAGCATAATTTGACTTTAACCTGTCCAATTGGTTCCAGGTATCACATGAATGAATCTTACACTTAAAGTGACAGGAGGGAGATTTTTTGGAGGATACAAATTTCTCGTCACATTGCACTTGATTGGTGTAGACCACCTACCGATAGCGTTTCGAAGGTTTATTGGACAAACAAGCACGAAAGAAACCGCCAACCCTAGTTTTTGAACTTGCCTGCCTAAGTAATTGTCCCCATAGAACACCGTGCTTGACTTTCTGTCGTGCACGCCAGAAAGTAATAAATCATCATTTATACATAACGACGCGCTTCGGCTTATTTTCCGGTGTTTTCTGGTGGTGTGATCTAATAACTTGGAAAGCATTCCAAATAATGCAAAAACGGTTCGAAAAAATTGGGGGCGCTTCTTTCTGAAATCTCATGCTCTTTAAGTTTACAATGCACTATACACTAGTATAACATAATCTGTGCGTTGCAGCCCTTCAGGTGACAACTGCTTGAGCATGCTAATTTAGCATAAACAAAAGGGCCGCCATTGGAATTTGCGCCATAACTAGTTGTGGCCATATCCCTGACTCATAGAAGAAATATTTTAAGGTACAAAACTGCTAAAATGAGGTGTTGATTAAACACCACCATGATTCATAGCCATCCCCATTTAATAAATCTAATTTGCATTCCCAAACGGTCGCCATGTTGCCAACTACAAGCATTTTTCTGTGTATTTTTGCTTTGCCTTTATGAATTTGTAGCCACTTTGAATCATGTGCGTTTTAAGTGTTAATGTATATACACTCAGAATAAATATGTCTATATACATAGTTTTAAAGCACTTAATTTGCATATAGAATATTTGAGGATCCATTCCTGTACTACAATGTGTTTCAGTAGTTATTCTCAATAAATTAATATGATATGCCTATTTTGGCCATAAATAACATTATTTTTACCACCGCATTATACATAACTATTCACCATTCACAAAGTCTATTCCAGTATTTGGCCAATTCTAGTCCTCTGTTTTTGCCATCCTTTTATAGTCTGTCTCTTCCCTCATCCCTATTCATTATCAGACTGTCCAATGCTCTGACCTAACCTTCACTGTTTTCACATTCGATACCTTTGGCCAAATCTATACAGGACATCCTATTACCATAAAGACACAGTCTGTCTGGCAACTTGCACACTCTTGGCATTATTGCAGGGTAAACTCTAAAACGACGTCTGCAGCAGGTTTTGCCATTCATTCCACTTGAATGATCACATTACCTCTGGACACATACAATCCTATCCATCCATGACCATATGGGGGCTTGGAGAGGCTTCTACGGGGCCACCTGTAAAGTTTGCCCCCTCTGCATGAGGGGTTAGGCAGTCCCTCCACATGGAAGAAAGCTGGTCAGATTCTATTTCGCCTTTCTTTTCTCTACACAATTAGTCCCACCACCCGCAAGTTTTCTCATCTTTGATTGGTAACTAGCTGCATACTAAACACGTAAACTCTTTGATGTCACCTGTAGAGAGTTGTGCATTTGGCCTCGAGGAAGTAACCGGTCTAAAAGCTCGCAAGATAGACAGACACACCCCTTTTTGTATCCTGATCCTCACCTGAGCCTTAACCTGACATTAACTGCACTATGTTTATGAAGTTGGAACTCCACACAGACAATGTACATCAAGCTGGTATGCTTCATATTACAGTATTGTGTGACTCTGTTTCGCATTTGCTACCAAAAGCAATGTTCTGGACTAAAAGCTCCTCAAATCCCGCTTTCGCAAACGTCAAAAGTTTCACATGTCAGTAACTACACCATCAAAGACGGTGAACAACTTGGCCACTTCCTCCATTGCGAACTGTCCTGACCCTTCATGGCAGAGAGATGTTCCACTGTCTGTGGTTCTGTTCCAGGTAGTCCACTTCTGCAAGGAAGCTTAGATCGGGGCGGCGGCCGCTTCTGGTTCTCAATCTGTTGAAGCATCGCTATTCAGCCCATGGAGGAGCCAGGTCCAGGTGGAAGATGCTAACCGGGTTCAATAACCAATAGATTACTTGGTTGAAGCAAGTGTTTTTTTTTTCCACAATGCGACTCACTTAAGCTCCTTAGGACTGATTCAAGAGGTTTGGGTTAAGAAACTCTATCTGGATTTAGCGGTAACAGCTTGGTCCTGTCCGTCATAGGGTGCTCACATTAGTACTTGGCTGGCTACGCTCATTCCATGCTCGCTTACAATATCCAGATGTCTGATGGGGTATTCCTTCCTGCTGATTGTATATGTTTCTCCGCTGGTGTTGGACGAAGACATCTTGTGATAAGCCGGTAGGAGGCCTTTAAATGCTGACGTCAAGTGTTATTTGGCTGGGTTTGATCTTTCCCATACAGGGCATGGTTGCTCCAACAGTGGGCAGACCAGATGATGTCCCCATTGTCTGTGGTGCTGTGGCACAACACAGGTATGTCCTATCTACTTCACTTAGCCTCCCTTCTGCAAGGAAACTAGATCGCCAATTCTGGTTCTCAATCTGTTTGAGGCCTCCGCAATGCAGCCCATGAGGAGTCAGCTCAAGGTGGAAGATTCTCACCCAGGTTCAACCAATAGAATGTTTGTCTCTTAAACTCTTAGAGACTGTTTCAAAGGTTGGACTTTGCTAAGCAACTGCTGCCTGGATTTAAGGCGTTGGCAGCAGCTCTCTGGCCGGACTAGGGTGCTTCAATTAGATATTTTGGGCAGCTACGCTCCTGCACGCTCGCTACACTACTGGTGGAGCAATTCCTGCTAGGATGTATAAGTTTCTCCATTGATGTATGGCTTGAACATACCTTACTCTTCATCTTCTTGATGCGGGTCTTATAAAGAGAGAGTGGGTTCAACTCCTAGGTAGACATGGTACCCAGCAGTTGCCCAAAGGGTGTTCCAGCCCAGGTTACTTTAAGCGACGTTTGGCTTCCACGTTGCGTAGATGGAAAGCACCCACCTGTGTCTTGGACGGATTTGCATGTGGTGGTTTTCCTCGTAATAGGATTGATTTCATCAAAAGCTTTGGAGAATCTCTCTTCACCACTGTGAAGTCCTCATCTGTCGCATCATTCCAAGATCATCTCCTAATAAAACGACAGGTTCCTGCACTACTAGGTTGTCGCCTTGTAGAGATGTTTGAACAGGAGAGGAGGTTGCGAGAATGAGAATACTCCCTTGTGGTAGTCCATCTTGAGCCTACTTCATCGGCTCTTCTTCGCTCCTAGCTTGAACAAGAACATCCTATTTTAAGCTACCAAACAGCCATATGTTGGCACATACTCTTCAGAGTGAATCTAGAGTGGCAAAGACTTGTAATGAGAACTTTGTGAGTTGGTCAAAGTTATGTATAATGCGTAGGGGGCAATTGTTACTGGATACATATTGGTAGCGATATTGCTAATGATAACTGGCAACAATGTATCTTTAAAATATTGAATAACTTGAAACAACTATACTTGTATGCAAGAATTGATCATCATATGCTGTATGAAACATAAGTGGTTTAAAAACTATATATATCCCTAACGTCTCTAAGGAAAATCTGACTATCACGGCGAAATTGAAGGTAGTAGTATTCTTTGTTGTCAATTCTAGGAGCAATTTCACCACTACCCCAAGGAAGTTCCACTCTATGCTTTTGTCATGTGGGTTTAAAGATCGATTAAATAGTGATTAGACATATGGATTTCAAGTGCAATAGATCAACACTTAAACTACCCATGATTGAAAACTGGACCGTTTAAAAACAACCTAAGTGCTGGAATGTTGGGTAACAATGGCTGTTATTGGGGTACATGCAAATAGGTTTATTAAAAAGGGTCCATGAATTCATTTGGTCGTTTTTTATAATCAAAACACCTCATTTTAATTAAGCAGTTTTGAACCTAAACTTATTTCTTCTACGGGTCCTGATATAACCGAAACTAGTTTGCCGCAATTCCAATGCGGCCATTTTGTTTATTCAGATTCAATTTTACTTGCTCATGTTGTCACCTTAGAAGTCTTGCATACAAACATACATGTGTATAGTTATACTGGTGCAACTAATGTAATTATAAACTTTAGAGTGTAAAGTTTCACTCCATATGATATCTTGAATGTTGAAGTCAATGTATTCTCAAATTTAGAAAATTAAAAACTTGAAAATTTTGGATTTATGCAATTAGAATGTTAGGTATTTGACTTCTGTGGTTGTCCATTATCAAAACATCTCATGTTTGTAACATTTTTTCACCAAAATAAGCCTTTTCAAGACAGGTATGGGTCCCCAAAACCAGTTATGGAGCCACTTGAATGGCGGCCATTTTGTTTATGCAAATTAAGCGGCTTAGCTACTACTTTGGAAAGTCATCATGGCAGAATTATTTACGTGAAGAGTCTTACAATTTGGTAGCACTCTCGTTTTGCCACTCTATTGGTACCCATATGTCCAAATATCCCCAGTCGTAGCCCAAGCACTAAACCTGTTATATGGCTGAGTTATCAATCATTTTAATTTTGTCAGACCATGCTCTTAATTGTGTAAGTCCTATTGGAAAGACCAAGGTGAAATTTGCAGTTTCTGAGAAAAAAGATGGTATAAATTTGGCTATATTTTGCAATAATTATTGCAGTGATTATTCTAGAGTAGATAAATGAAAATATTTGAGTTCAAAACCTTAGACTGATGTTGCGGAGATGGAAATGTGAGACACACTCTTTTTCGGAGATGGACAATTTCAATTGGCCATAGGTCATAGGTCAACGGTCGGATTTTCATTTTATGTGGGTATGTGGTTCTTACGGGAGTCCCATTCTACTTGTGTTGGGTCATAATCAAACTCACATTGTGAAAGCTGGTATATGGGTGGGTCCTAGGAACCCCTTGGGCACTAACGGAAGTTTTTTTTTAGCTTGGCACTTGACTGTCAGATAAATACATTTTGATTGCAATCAATCTTAATTCCCATGCACTTTTCTTGCAGAACAACTTCTACTCGATAAAATAACTGCATTTACAAACTGCGTTACATAATTATTATTACACTGCTGGTCAAATTTGGACAATACTTATTTATTGATCATACATGCCTAATTCTATCTTCAAATGTTTTAAAAAAACGCACATTTATTAGCTGTTATTACCAGTGGAAACATTCACATGTTAGTATTTGTTGCAGCACCTGTCATTTAAAAAAGAAAAATGGTGGAGTAATAACAATTCGTGGGGGTTGTTCGCCTCCCAAAAGTACCGTACTGCATTTACTTATAGCGACAATTTGGTAAAATGGGCCTGCCAGGTAACTTGTCTGGGCTTCATATATTAAAAAAGGATTGAATCTAACCTTTAAGATATTTTGCATACGAATTAGATAAACAGTCCTGTCTTACTTTAACCAAAGAGTAAGGAGTTCATGTGTTCTGATTCAAAAAAATGGTGCCGGCCACCAAGTGTTGCGGTTGTTGGGGACACGCTATATTTCTCCACGAATTAATTTTGAAAAAATCACTTTTTTCTCTACACTGCAAAAAGAGTGATTAGAAATTAAAGGAAAGAGTCAAGATTTGGTCAAGCTCAGTTTTGATTACATTCAATTAAAATATATGTAACTACATCACGAATTCCCGAAAAAAATAATACCAAGTTGATTGTAAAATTAACAAATAAATATAGGCATTTCATTTTTGCTTTTTTGACATACGAAGAAAACGGGCGGATTTTTCGCCACGGCTTTATCGATCAAAAGCGCCCAATTTTGCTCTCTTCGTGGACGTCAAAGTGATGACCAACAACACTGTGACTCGAATGTAGTGTTGACACTGTAATATTGAGGGATTAACTGAAAGTTAATAATAAATAAAATTAGAAAAAAAGTACAGAATGAATATTTGTTTCATGTCCGTTGGTTTTAATTATTATGATATTAAAAACATATCGATCAGCAGGCAGTTAGTTCATCGAATAGGAAGTGGCACACGACGATATGATGTCATAACGGACGTCGTAAATTATGGATGGTCATACTTTTGACGTAACCATGACTGCAATGTGGATTTGTCGGAACCGTTTTCGAGTAAGCTATTGGGCGGCAAAATTAAAAGGGCCCCCAAAAAATAGCAACAAATGTGGACAATTTTCAACCTTATTTGATTTATATTGTAATCTACGTTACTAAGCTTTCCATCCAGACCAAATTTTCCAAATATTCAGAATCATGACATATTCCTTTTTAAAAACCTTTTTAACAAATTATTGCACCAGTTTCTAAACATTTTGAAATAATCTGGTTACTATCTAAACACCTTAGATCTAAACATGTTTAAATTCTAATATGTTTGCATTTGACATTAGGTGGTAGATGATTGAACGCCAAGTGTTTAGCGATACTGACGTCATAACTAAATTGTTATTTTCAATTCATTTTCATTTTCTCTAATTTTCACGAGAGGTGGAATTTATTCCGATCTCACAGTGTATATAAGCATGGACGTATCCATGTCCATGCCATGGAGTATTACAGTCTTTGACCCGTTTCTCAAACTTTAAAGCCATTATTTTTCGCCACCATTTTGTATTATTTTGTTCATCCAATAATTCATTTCAACACACCGATAACAATGCCAAATGCCCATCTAAGGTCTGCAACACCCCAAAGAGAGACTTGTTGTTGACCTTATATTTCATGAGCCGAGCAAATTTTCGGCATCCTGAAAGGGGACAAAACGACACTTATTATGTAGCATCAGTATACCATGGCCTACACAAAAAATGCATGATAGCATTTCTGGAGTGGTAGCTATAGCCAGGTAGGGGGTAACCAAGGTTTACACAGGGGGGAAATTTTTAAATTGCTTCAATCATATTGAAACGTATACCACATTATTTGTCTGATCATAAGGATTCCAAAAAGGTATAGTTTGTACTAACTACAGCCTAAAGTTTTGGAGTTATAAGCTAAAACAGCAAAAATCAATTAAAAAGGGCCATTTTCAGTTATACAGGGGTCAAATTTCAAAGTTGCTCTGATTTGGATAAAATATGGTGCGTATTATTAGTGGAGCTCATAGAATTAAAATAAGGATTAGTTTTGACTGTCTAAAATGCTTAGTTACCAATGTAGGGGCCAACAAAGGTCTACGTCCATTGTATTCAATGGGGTTTGACCTTGTGTTGCCCCTACTGTGGTAAGTAAGCATTTAAAACACTCAAAACGATTCCTTATTTTAATCCTATGAGCTTCATCAATCATTTGCACCACTTTTTAACCAAATTGGAGCAACTTTAAACATTGACCCCTGTACAACTGAAATTTAACCTTTTGACCTGTTTTTGCTGTTTTTAACCGTAACTCCAAAACTATACATTTTTGGAATCCTTATGGTTGGACAAATGATGTGGCATACTTTTCAACATGACCGGCTCATTTTAAAATTTTGACCCCTGTGTAATCTTTGATTGTCCCCTACCTGGTCATAGCTACCATTCCAGAAATGCTATCATGCATTTTTGAGTAGATGATAGTGTACTGAGGCTGAATAGTAAGTATCGTTTTGTCCCCTTCCTGATGGCTTATGGACTATTACTATTTTGCTTTCAATATGCGGGAAAGAAACTGGTTACCAATCAGCAACGCTTGTGTTCAGAAATGTTGTACCGAAAACGTGAACATAAAACGGGTTGCCAATGTTGCTCTTTGTGTAGTTCCTGATCACTTTGGTTGTAAAAATGGACGTGATCTGCCTTCGAATAAAACATGTTTCACCGAATTATATTTATTGGCGTAGCAATAAATGAATGCGAAACAGGAGCGGCGGTTTGTGATGACTCGGCGGAACTATGTATTGACCTAGCGGACGGATACAGATGCGATTGTCGTCCTAGTCTTTTTAAACATGGAGAAAATGGAGCTTGTGAAAGTAAGACCTCATTTCAGTGTGTAACCTAAAATATTTGGTCAAAGTTCTATGGTTAAATGCCTTTAAAATTGTACAGGAAACTTTTAAAATATAATAATCTCAAGTGAATAAACAGTATACAAATTTGACCGTGGATCTAATTATGTAATTCCGGGTTGGTAAAATGAAGGAAGTATTCTCATTCCCCAAAATACAACAGTGTCCCCACCCATTGTTAACCTTTCGACCTTTTTGTTGTTTTTAGATCACATCTTATACTACTTAGTCGAACTTCACCTAAATTTGTAATTTTGTTGATATAGTTCTTAGGATTTTTTTGTATATATTTGGTTTATTTATTCCATCATATGAACTATATAAGTTGGAAACATTTGTAATAACCTTAAAAAATACAGAAAAATATTATATATCGGTCTAAAGTCATAACATGTTGTATCTTAGGGGACACATGTGGTGCAGTGGATCAACGCTCGTCTCATAAGCATTAGGTTGTGGGTTCGAATCCCGCCAATTTGTTGTGCACTTGGGCAAGGCACTTTTCCTCGTTTGCCTCTCTCCACCCAAGAGTATGCAAAACAGACTCGCTGTGCGGAAGGAGTGGCGACCCCCCACAGCAACATTATATGAGGGAGTCTGGCCCAAACACCAAAGACAGAGAGATGGGCACTCCGCCTGTGGGCGCACCATTTGCATCTTATTGTCGTATCTTTATAAAAAGCAACAATTTAGCAAAATAAATCAAATTTGGGCCAAAATAATCACTCTATTGATCTACCGATTTCATCTACCCGATGTCATGTTCCTCTAAGATGAAACATAACTAAAACATAAATTATTACAATAATCATTATTGCAGAAGGACAAATAACTGTAATAATCACCACCAAAATCCCAATCAATCATTGATTAATCGTGCTATATCATTTTTGTCAGCATATACATTTTAAATCATAACCAGATTGGTTTGTTTGGAGATCAATTTATTGATTTCTTCTGTCTCTTCTGTGAAATCGTGACAAATCGCATGGTTTTTTTTTCAAATACTTTTAGCAATGGTAGAGAGAGTAGGAGGAGTCAATAACATTCACGTAGAGACAATGTTGGCATGACATTGGTTTAACAATTCAATCTCTTGTTATCTTAAATGTTCTGTCTACCTAGAGGCTAACTCGTATGATGGCAACTTACGAATTCTACAAAAAGATGGGAAGAATGTGGAGTTCAATGATAAACTAGCCGATCCTGAGAGCACTGAATACCAACAACTGGCTGAAGAAGTTTCTAAATCGGTAAAGCTTCTTATTAATGGTACACTTTTTATCATAACAATTATTTTGGCCACGCTATGTAATTACGACGATAATTTATGTACAATCGATCGTGGGTTACTGTCAGCTATTAATGAATCTTGTGTGAAAAACTGATTTGTCTTTACTCTTAGCAAAAATACTGCTGGTGAGATTTTCACCAAGGGTAGGTTCTTGGGTTACAATGGTGGTTTGTTGTATATGAATGGCCTAGTGGTCCTAAAACGCGTAAGATTCTACGTGTAACCTTACGCGTTTAAGATGCAACCTTACACGTCTAAGATGCATCTTATGCGTGTAAGCATATGGCCAAGGGGTTAAAAAAAGTGTAAGGTTGTTCATGTAACCTTACACGAGTAACATGTATCTTACGCGTGTAAAAGTTCATCTTACACGTCTATCGCAAGCCATAAAGGCCAGAACGTATTGCTGCAACGCGTTGCGAGAAAGTAGCAACGCGTTTCGACATTTCGGCAACGCGTTGCGACGTCGGCCAATCAAAATCATGATTTTCTGTGACGTGTTTCAAAAAATAGACCACAACGCGTTGCTATATACTTTGCAACGCGTTGCAAACCTTCACAACGCGTTGCGAGCTTCACAACGCGTTGCTAAGGTCCACAAGCCATAAGGGTCATAACGTATTGCCACAACGCGTTGCGACATTTCGGCAACGCGTTGCGCCATTTCGGCAACGCGTTGCGGTGTCGGCCAATCAAAATCATGAATTTCTGTGACGTATTTCAAAAATATAAATCTCACAACGCGTTGCTAGATACTTTGCAACGCGTTGCAAACCTTCACAACGCGTTGCGAGCTTCACAACGCGTTGCCGAAATGTCGCAACGCGTTGCCGATGATGTCGCAACGCGTTGTGAAGTTTACAACGCGTTGTGAAGCTCGCAACGCGTTGTGAAGGCTTGCAACGCGTTGTGAAGGCCATAAGGGTCATAACGTATTGCCTCAACGCGTTGTGGATCTATTTTTTTAAATACGTCGCAATCTATTGTTTTAAATACGTCGCAACGCGTTGCCGATGATGTCGCAACGCGTTGTGAAGTTTACAACGCGTTGTGAAGCTCGCAACGCGTTGTGAAGCTCGCAACGCGTTGTGAAGCTCGCAACGCGTTGTGAAGGCTTGCAACACGTTGTGAGTTTCCACAACGCGTTGCTAGATACTTTGCAACGCGTTGTGGGTGTAATTTTCGAAATACGTCACAGAAATTCGTCATTCTAATTGGCCGCAGCCGCAACGCGTTGCTACTTCTCGCAACGCGTTGCCGAAATGTCGCAACGCGTTGCGGCAATACGTTATGGTCTTTAAGGCTTGCGATACACGTCTCAGTGTTGCGGGTTACGGGAGATTCCTTGTGGCTGATATTTTTACGCGTCATCCATCGAAACACGATTGGGCAACGAGATGACTCTTGAAAAGAAAAGCTAAAAAAGTTATTCTTCGCCCACGGTTGAAAAATTACACAATACACCTTAAAGGAGGGCGAAAATGCATAATCTACGGCTTTTTTGTAATTTGTAATAAATACAAACGGAATAAATTCCAATCCTAAATGTTGATGGCCTTTTCTAAATTAATTTCCACCATGTTAAAAATAATATTTTAGCTTTTCTTTATATTGCCAATGCACTGGCCAAGTCTGCTAATTAATCAGGAGCTCGTCGCATATACCGCGATCAACTTGGTATGCCGTCCATCACTAACAGACACATCTTACACGTGTAAGAAATATCACCTTATATTTCATTGGTCGTGCATGCATTACGTGTAAGATGATTGGCTAAATGTGATTTTTCAAGCTTTATCATAACATGATTCACCAATTCAAGTATCTCGCTATATTATAAGACGTGTAAGGTAGCATCTTAAACGTGTAAGGTTACGCGTAGAATCTTACACGTTGTTAGGACTGCTTGGCTATATACTTGTCTTGTCTGTACAGAGAAGTGTCCCTGCATACTTTTCAGAAAGTTCGCAGTCAACTTCCAGAGCCAAACAATGTATTCTCAAAAACGCTTGACTTATAACCACGGAGTGATTTCAGCAATAAAGCCCGCACTCAAAAATGATTTTCAGAGGAATAATTCATTGGTAGATCACCAGCGCAGTCATCTTCGGGCCATCATTTCACCTGTGTTAACAAGAGCATCCCGTTTTAGTTCTCTGGGAAGATGAATAATTGAAATAAAATCACCTTAAGCTGCAGAACAGCTTGTGACTTTGATGCTCATATGCTCATAAAGTCTCTGGACTTCGGACTAGACTTGGCAGGTTTAACCGGTTTTATGAGGGCTCAATCGTACCTCTTCCCTCTGAGCAAAAATTGGTGATAGAACTAATTCCATCTGTCGGAATGCTTTTGTACTTCTGCAAAGCCAGATGGTGTAGCTTGCTCACAGGGCAGTCTTGGATGTTGTGTCCATGATTGGTTTTCGGGAAGTGGTGTTGTATATAGATACCCAACTTCTATGTTAAAGTAGAACACAGTCCATCCTCTGTTCTCACATTCGGCTACCAGGTCTTGGTATTTACACTTTTTCCTGACATATGCACTGGCTAGTTTTTCCTCTGATGGGACCGTCAGCTCGATTAGAATGGGGTTCTTGGTAGATCTTGAGTAGATGGTGATATCAGGCCGCTTGGCAGTCTCTACTATTTCTGGAGGAAACAGTGTGCTCCTCATCCATCAGGAATATCCAGTAATTTGCTTTGGTCAGAATATCTTTGACATCATGCTTTGGTAGTGGTAGTGCTGGGTTCCTGTATGTTGTGTCGTATGCTGTATAGAATGCGATGGTAGAAATAAAGCTTGAGGGTTGTGGTGTTGGTACCTTTCACTTGTTGGCTTCTTCGATATATGGTGCAAATCCTGATGCAATTGCTCTCAAGGTTTGGTCATGTCGGCAATTGCATCTTCCATTCTGTAGCGAGTGGTTACAACAGTTGAGGATGTGAAGCAGAGTACAATTAATACTCAATAAAATTAAGTGCAACCTGGTTGCATTTAATTTTTCATTAAGTAATTTTGAACCGTTTTACTAAAATTGCTTTTCCATAGGTCGATCTAGTTTTTAAAGAGACCATATCTTACTCGGGAAACCAAGTAACAGGATTTCGAGCGGGCAGCATCATCGCCAGTTACAGAGTATTCTTTACGCAAGATTCGCCTGTTTCAATGCAAGATGTTATTAATGTGACCAAAGCTGCTTTTGGTGATGATACAACGCTACCAGGAAGCTCGTTTGTGGTAGATTCAAACTCTGTCACCTACATCTGTGAGTTTTGAGCTTATACATTATTGATTCATAATTTTATGACCTTCCAACTATGGTAGATTCTTTTAGAGGGTTTGATTATAAGTTAGTGGCTTTGAGATGACTTTACAAATGACCGCAAATTATTTTGGAAGCCATCAAAAAAATCGCTGACCTAAGACTCGACTTGATTGAACTCATTTGAATGCACTTTTCTTTTTGATTCCGAATATGAATAATTCTGAAAGTTCATAATTGATTGGAATCAAAATATGTTCTGAGCGACTACATGAGCCTGTAGGTATTGCAGGATTAAGAGAATTGTAAGTGTGAGAGTTGTGTACTTTAAATGACTCTATTCGTGACCATTTAAGCCTTGCAGGGGCAAGCGAATTAGAATACGTATGAGAATCGTTTACTTTAAATGGTTCTATTCGTCACCATTTGACCCTTGCAGGTTTAAATGGATGTATGTGTTAAGAGAAATATAATAAGTATGAAAATCATTCATTTTAAATTACTCTATTCGTGACCATTTGAGCCCTACAGGGTTAAACGAATCATAATAAGCATATATACTTCTATATGATGGGTTATGTGCGACAAATCCAAAATATTACTCATTATATAACACATAAAAATATTTCTGTCATTTGATTGGTGGATACTAAATCACGTGACATAAATTATTTGAGACTAGATCCCCAAAATTTTACAGGCGGGAAAAAAGTTCCCATAAAAAGCTACTATTTCCCCCATCATGGGAAATAGTTCATTTTTATGGGAACTTTTTTCCCTGCATTGGTATCTTGCATCGCCCATGCCTTGATCTGACCCGATCAGCGACCCGACCTCTGACACTGCATCAATCATATCTTTTGCTTGATATTTGCGTGTTTACATTTCACCGCTGGACAATTTCTGTTGAATTTTTGACTCAAAATGGAGAAATCTCAATGCTGTAGGTAGTGTATACCGTAAAACAAATCATGTCTCTCTAGAGCAGTTCGAGAAATTTGTGGGAGAGAGCCGCGATCGGATTGAACCATGACTAGACTGACAAGAGTTTGAGTTCATGAGTTGCGGTGACACTGCCGATCTTGACGAGACCAAGTGGCAAGTTTTTTCAAATGAGTGAAATAATTTTATATGTTATATAAAACAAATATCGACTGCTCTATATTCGTGAAACGGTGCAAAATACCTCCCCTCGGTGACTGGAGACCGTGGGCCTACTATTTTCCCTCGACCTTCGGTCTCGGAAAATAGTAGGCCCACGGTCTCCAGTCACCTCGGGTAGTTATTTTGCACCGTTTCCCTCATGAGCAGTCAATATTTGTATACTACCTTCGCTTTCGTAATCTTGGCTGATGGCTTGATCACAAGTCTCTTGGTTCACTTGATTACAAAAGCACTGCTTATTACAAAACATCAGAAACCTGGGGAAGAGTCTACCATCAAGTTTTCCAGGAGAAGCAGTGAACCAAGACACTTGTGATCAAGCCATAATGGCGAAAGCTAAGGAAGTGAGTAATATTTGGATTTGTCGCACATAAACCCACCATTTATTTACAACGCTGCAAAATATTAATCTTTCTATGAGATGAGAGTCGTTTACTTTAAATGACTCTATTCGTGACCATTCGAGCCCTGCGGGTGTCTATGTAGTCGCTTAGATTTCAACATTTGTTATTTTTTTTAAAATTATTTTAAAATTATGCATTTTCATGATTAATTTGAATCAGCATGAAAAATAATTTCAAATGACGAAATTAACTATTGCATATTTTTTACTCCTTTGATCTTGCATGAGTCGTGGTTTAAAACACTACAGTGGACAATGTCTTGTTTTACAGGGACAAATGAATGCTTTCAAGGGATACATGACTGTTCAGTCAATGCCACCTGCTATGATCGGCTCTCGTTAGGATTTACGTGTGTGTGCGACAAAGGTTTGAAGGACGACTCACCACCTAATCTACCAGGCAGAATATGTATAATGCGTAAGTAATACTAGTTAGATGCTAGACGTTAAAGCAACCACGAAATGATATTGGTATTAAATGATAGATTGTATCTATCACGAAGGGCAAGAATTTAGCACAATTAATCACATTTTGGGCAAAAAAGCCAGAAGAAACATAAAGAAGGGTCAGAAACAGTGCATTAATTGATTGTAACGTCATCAGATCAGTAGAGTGGTTCTTGATTGTATCACTGAGGACATGAATATATGATATACGTATTTAAGAAAATGGTATGAATTAAAAGATGTTTATATATTCAGAGATCTTTCAAAAGCTTTGGCCAACATATTTTGACAAATTTGAGCCATTCTCCGTGTGTGTATACTCATTCAATTTTATCAAAAGCTTTAGAATGATCGAATTTTTATATGGCCAACACAATTCATGGATGGGTACTCTTGTCATCAAAAACCTATAATATATGTTTTGTTGGTTCGTAGTGACAAATTTCGTTTGCAATGGGTGCAAAACAAATGGAGCATCAGTCCTTTCCCCATAGTTTCTAATGCCATACCTTTACCCGTTATTAATGTAGAGTCATTGGATAATCCATTTGTCCATGAGTCCAATGATTTTTTTCAATCAAGTTTGTCACGATTGTAGTCGCCAACTGTTTGTATATATCTCAAAATACAATTTAATTGGACCATGGAATTTTCGCTCAGCGTGAGAACAGTGCAACCTTGGAGATTGTAATTTGTTGGTGTATGAATTGTTGGTTTCAGCTACAGCGACATTATCTGCTACAACACTAGGTCCAACTGCGCCGATATCTACATTACCTACAGTCGAAACAGCAGAAGACGACGAGTGGGGTAAGATGATGTATATCAAAAATTCAAAAATGTATGATACCTCCACTCGTCTGCAGTTTCACATGAAATGTGATCATTATTGCTGATATTAACCACGAGACAATAATTACTACTACGAGTGTAATATTTTACCTCCACAATGCACACGCTTCGGTGCCCTGTGCATTTATTTTTAATTCATAGCAGGCCACCACCCTATAGAATGTCACTGGAGGATTTTCCTATACAAAAAGCAACATAAAAATAATTGACTAAATTGTGATATTATGATTTGACAAAATACTTCAACTGACGATGGATTGGAATTCGCCAATGGTGTGAATCTCCTTGTTTATTGTGTGCCTAAGAGTTATTCTCCAATTGTGAATTTACCATGTTTTCAACGGATTAATAAACGAATGAACTTTGGATTAAATTTGAATGTCTAAACTCTTTGAAATAGAAAAATCGGATGTTCAAATTGGATTTGGTCAACTCGAATACCAATTCCGTTCTTTACAAAAGAAGAGTGTGTGTAAATTTTAGAAATCATGCGTATAATTAATTTTCTCTTCCAGAAACTTGGCTAAAGGTTGTTATCGCCCTATCCATTACGTTTGGCATATTTATTCTTACCGTTATTGTAAGTCTAATCCACAATTGGCGGGTAAAGCGAAATAGGCGACTGCGTGAGCGTACCGATGTTAAAACCTTAACAAGCGGTGATGGGCGCCCTCGCTATGTCGACTACAGCTATATGTATGAACAGCCAATCAGCGAGCCGAGAAGTAATGAAGAGGTTGGGTATGATGCTGATGCCAGTCTGTCGCCCTCAGAAGCCAGTGATTTACAAAGTCTTGCAATGGGCTCATTTCCACCTACCCCCACACCAACACCAATGCCGCAAGTAAGTATTGAAAATATTAAAATGTCAATAAAAATGGTAATAAAGAAAACAAAATTTTTCAAATTTGAGTCTGGATAAAAAAAATTAAACTATGTTTGATAAAATCCTAACTGGATTCTTCCAGAAGTGAAGTCGGAGGAAATGTGGATTTAAATGTTCCAAAAAATGGAAGCGTTGAAAAAATGTTAGAATTAAAGTGCAAAGGCCTATATTTGCAGGGTGGAAGAAAAATTGTTGGCACATCATTTGTATTATTTTCAACATGTTTTTATGTAGACCATGTGTTCATAACCAGTGTGTCACGCCACATTAAAATTTGG
>JAMKCH010013766.1:0-27551 GCA_023653785.1 Ophioderma brevispina | reverse complement strand
TCGAAATATTTTTTTTACCTTAATATGTTAGGTGACCTTGCCATCTTTAATTTCAAAGCATATTTGAACCTTTAACCCACTTCATAGATGAGTAATAAGCCAAAACTGATGCCCTATGTAAAATCCCCAATTAAAATGCCATTTTCTTCAAATTGTGATTTCAATTGACTATGAGTTTTAGAAAGTGGGCATTACCCCCTCGAGAATTCGTTATAATGCACCCGATGCTTATGATTTTTGATACCAGTGAATAGCTATGATCCTCTACTTTCCATTGACACCAAAATAAGTACCAACATACCTAGTGTGGCATCACAATGACGTCATAAAGTCCGTGAGCCGGCAAAATTGGCATTTTCCACAGAAAATTTTCGAAAAATCCATTTTTGCGCTAAAAAGAGGTAGGAATGTCGGATTTTCATGCGGTTTTCAGCACTAAATGATGACAATTGACTAGTTCTTACAGAAACATAGACTTTTAGAGCCATAATGTGCATCATATTTATAAAAAAATGTACCAAAAATATCTTTGGGTGGCAACCACCCCCTCTTACCCTTCGACTTTGACGGCATACCCTAACCCCGGTGAAGGTGCTTTACCTTCGCATTTGTTTTCGCTAAAATAACCAGAAAGGACGAGGAATGATTACCTAGAAGCTTTTAACGAAAGCGTCTGGCATTTCAGCGCACTAGGTTCACTAGGGGTGGTAAACCCCCCTCCCCCGTAAGACGAGGGTTAACTTTTATCTAACCAACATATCCATCGGGGTTGTTCCAATTCCTAAAAACAAAAAGTACCCAATGGTGGTCAAATTGAAATCAATGCTATATGGCTTTCTATTCATATCATAAAGGTGCCATCATACGTCAGAACGACATCACAATCCCAAGAAACCACAAATTTCCCCGATATTCCATGATAGACCAAGTTTCAATTTGAGCTCAAATGTACAAACAAGAGGTTTTTTGACACGTGTTTGCTTTATATGAAAGGAAATGGCTATTCTGAAATACATAGTAAGGTTTCATGCTTATATCGTTAAGATTTTTTCATAAAAAAAAGTTGGAGGTAAATTTTATGATTTACCCAGTCGAGACAACAGAAATGGTAGACGGTTGTATATCTGGGCAAAAAGATCTCTCTAGAAAATTAAATAGCAGGCGAAATTAACAGAAGAATTCACGAGCCTTTGGTTAAAATAAACTTTGCATCATTTTTCGAGATGAGGATCTCACACTACCTTTAAGACACAGATCTTCAATCAGTGTATTGTTTCAGTGATATCATATGGGCAAAGACTTGGAAAACAGCAGAAATTAGAAAATAATGCTAATAATTAATTCCGCGACATATCCACTGAAGTGCTCAAGGGCGCCGCTAAAACTGCTTCAACCTGAGATGAATCTCAGCTTCAACACAACAAGTAAGTCCGGAACAACCAGGAAAGATTTAAGGAAAGAAGTCCGAGTTTAGAAGCCCCGGTTAGAAGCAGGAGGAAACCGAAGTTCACGGAGAAAACCAGCGAGGACATGTATGGATCAGCAACCAAATTCGGTTTTCTTAAAGAAACTTGGGAGTTATTGGTGACAACGAGATGTACCATTTTCACAAAACAATCAACCATGTTCAAGAATAACGACAAATCTAATTGGTTTCCCGTTTTAAGATTTTGATTATATGAGATTTTGACCATCGCATCGCTCCATGCGGTGATATTCCTTATTTTGAGAGCAGATCACAATATGGCAGGATCAATTCATTCCGTAGAAGTTATTAATTGCAAAATGCGACAACATCCTCCGCTTGTCCTAGTGGTTAAGATACTTATAGTCATATAACCTAACCATCTAGACTCGGCCTCTTATTAACACATTTAAAGTCCAAAAGAATAAGAAAAAAACATTAGCTGCCTCATGCTTCTTTTAGTTTGAAAGGGACATTTCAGCGTGCCGCCGTGCCTCGTGTTTTAGGTTGTTTTAAAATGGCTTTCCCAGCAGGGAACGAAATTTCAAACATATTTGCTTGAATTTGATGGGTACCCAGTAGGTCAAAGAATTCTAATTCTAAATTATAACATTCCAAGGATGGTTTGCAATCTGATAATGTCTTGTATGGCTCCACTAGAGAAGCAAATGCTGAAAACTATTCGACCAATTTGTTCTGATATTAAAAAACTGCGAGTCCCCTTTAATTGGTCCTAGCATAAAAATGCAAGGAATAAAACCGAACCTTGTAAGATAAGACTAAAATCTATGATGTAAGATATAAAACATTAAACAGTGGGGATGGGTCCTCCGACTCTCGTTCAAGACCGACTATTCATTCGGTCCACAAAATGGAGTGAATCCAGGGCCGTCGCTAGACGGGGGGGGGGGGGGGGGGGGGGGGGGGGGGGGGGGGGGGGGGGGGGGGGGGTGAAAAACTGAAGTAAAGAGTCCCCTGGAAGTGTGTGAGCGTATAAAACATGCCAACAACGCATGCGGTTTCCGGGCCCAATTAAGGGCCATTAAAAACTCTTCCTAATAGATGCCCCATTTCTTGTTGATTGTTCGAACCAAACTGCACACCGCAAGTGCCTGACAGTGACACAAGCGCAAAAACCGGAAAAGCTCTGAACGGGTGGGGTCCTGGCCCGAATTTAGGGTCCCTATGGGGTGCAGGGGCAAATGCCCCTGCCTTGGGGTCCAGGGCGAGCCCCCAGAAGCCCTTGGATTTGAGCTATTCAGAATCTTTAAGATGGCCACTTTTGAGGGATAAATAGTAATCAATTCAAAGAAAAGACTGGGTTTCTAACTTTGCCTCAGAGAACGGGGCATAATATCACTTGTATTGCCGAAGGGAACTGACAGCATAGCGACGCCATATCTGTATTGGTGGGGTCCAGGCGCGAGGCCCCGGTGGGGGGCTCCAGGTGGCGAAGCCCCCAGAATTAAACCTCCTTGGTTTGAGCTGTTCAGAACCTTCAGATTGCCACTTTTTGAGGGTAAATAGTAACAATTCCAAAGAAAAAATGTTTTCTAACTTTGCTCACTGAGACGGTCATAATAATTATAAGCTTGTACTGCTGATGGGAACTGCACAAAGCGAGCGCCAATGTCTTTAACAGGTGGGTGCAGGAGCATAGCCCATTCCGGTGGTCCCAGGGGCGGAGGCCCCGGGAAGCTCTTTTGGATTTTAGCCTATTGAAAGGGTATTTTTGAAGGGTAAATATATAGGCCTAGTAATTAAGTGCACAGTAATGTGTATTTAATCCAACTGACGACCAGTAGACATAGGCTTAGTGTTTTATGGTGCTGGGGGGGGCTGGGAACCGATCCTTTAAACATTTTTTTCCTGGACCACTTTCCTCCCGACTGAAAATTCCCCAAGACTGGTAGAACCAAACTAGGGGTGATGGCCCATGGCTCCCTCCTGTTTGGCCCATCCACTTTGCCACCTCATGGTTTCCTTGAATTCTTAATTTATTTTGGCCCATTTTTGATCATAAGTCTGTTCTTGCAACATTAACAATTCTTGATTACCGTGGGCGAAACTTGAATACAAAACTAGTTTGGCTTGAGGAAAGCGCATTTAAAATATTTGTGAGATTGGGTTATGCCTAATCTGGAGTTTCAATCTTAATGCCTCTGACGTCCGACGCCATTCTCGTTTTTGTTTTTTCTCCCCTTCTTTTCTCTTTCCCTTTTCTCTTCTCTTTCTCTCTCCCTCCCTTCTCTTCTCTCTTTTTTCTCCTCTCTTCTTTTTGAGGATTGCTGGGGGGGTGTTTCACCCCCCACAACCCCCCATGCCGACGGTCTGATTGAACAAATTTAACATAGCATGCAATCAATGTGACCCACATTGTATGAAATCTAAGATAGTTTTTAAAACGTTTTGATGGGAAAAACAGAAACGAAAATACAAATAAAATACCCACTCATTAACATTGCTGTTAATCAGTGCAGCTTCGTCCTTGGATTTCATCCTGTTCATCAACACTCTCATTGTTTGGTCCGATTTCAGAATATCTAAAAGCTGAGCCTGGCAATTCATCCTCGTTCCACAGAGGTTCAATTTGTTAATCAATTAAAACCAACCGTGGCCATTTAGTAGCTTCATAAAAGGTCACCAATGTAAGCATTATTTTCAAACTCCCCCCCCCACTTGCATGGTGGTATCATCATTCCATTCAACCGTTTATCCCAGGATCAATGTTGTCACGTTCATTGCAACATTTCTTCCCCTCATACCCAAGCAGAGGTCATTCATACACCAAAGCCGTAATCTGCCATAGCGCAATAAACTCCTCCATTCCATCAAAGAATTCATCAAACAACATTAATCTCCTTTCTTGCCAATGCATTTGTGAAACCCTGGGTACTGTGAAAGTCGTCATTTTGGTTTTAAGTTTACCATACCCCTGAAAGCATAATAAATATATAACTCTTTGTGAGACCCAAAGGGCAGTGCTGTAATCTGGTGGGAATTCATTGTTGATTGGAGAAAATGGCAACCAGCCTTTTCCTATTCCCGGCCCTTAAGGGTTTCTTTTACCAGCATATCATAGAAGTGAACTAACAAGTGAAGAATATATGAAAAAAGGCATACTTCTCTTCTATATACCTTCGCATCTGAATGACGTTTAGCGCCCTCAGTTTTAACCTTCCGTACCCACCCCTCCGTACTACAAACTACAAACTTTGTTTAGCGCCCCCTCAATTACAAGTTCGGCCCAACAGCCTTTTATCTGTGCTGGTCCTGTGTTGGGTATAGGTGCTGGTGATTCTGGGGGATGAAGAACTATTTATACGCGTTTTTATTGCAAGTGGTTTAGAGCTTGGCTTTTACTTTGCAAATCGCCAAATGTGCAATTGGCCCCTGGTTCCATCGGAATTGGACGAACAAGTGTTTGAAAATTGCGAGGTCTCTTAAGTCTAACATTTGTTTTCAAACAAGTGATCTTGCAGCTTTCTTTCTTAGTGCTAAAGAATTCCCCTTAAAGTTCTGTTAACATATCAGGGACGCTATCCTTCCAATTGTAACTTCCCAAAAGGAAGCGTGTAAAGCACGCCTTTCTGAACACCTTCCAACTTATTAATATTCTTTTTGGAGTATGGGTCAGTAAACTCCAACATCGTACTTCGAGTAGAGGCGTCACCATTCCGAAGTAAGCGGTTGGTTTTTTTCCTTACACTGAATAAATTTTCTTTCTTGAATTTCCCGAGTACTCTACATACTTTTTTTATTGTATTTTTATTAGTAACCATATGAGAGGTTGTACGACAGGAAAAGATCCCAATTAATTTGATGTTGAACTTGTTTCGCAGAGTATAATTTGACATTTGTGGGGATTTTTGCGAATTTTTTCTATAAAAACAAAAGGGGCCTCAAAAGAGTGCCCTGAGGTACACCTTTTTATACACCTATCCTCCATTCTGAACTGTGAAAGCCATTCAGCACAACCCTTTGGTTTTCAAAAGGAATAACCCATCGAAGGCCGTTTTACCCCCCCTGTCCCAAAAAAGTGAAGCCTAGATTTAAGGCTTCATTTGTCTTATCGAATGCTTTTGGTCAAATAAAAATAACCAATTCAGTCCTCTTATTGTTTTCGTCCCCGCGCTTTTAAGTCTTAGTCTTATTTTCCGGCGATTTCCACTACCACGGACGAGTGAAACAAAGAGTATATGGGTAGATTTCTTCCTGAGTTTAATTTTTTCAAAGTGATCTTCGCGGAAATGTAACAGTACAAAGTAAGTAAAATAAATAGAAATTTATATTGTAACTGACTTATTTGCGTTTGCCTTGTGTATTTGAAATGATTTTGTTGGATTTAAACCTTTACATAATATTCCCATGGTCCAAAACGATTGTAATAAATAGGCCTCGTGGGTCATCATTTTTCATCGATCCATTTCAAATTTGCAGTTTTAAAGGGATGACCCGTTTAAGTCTATAAATTTTCACTTGTAGAATGGCCTTCACCCCAATTCCCTATCTGTAAAGTTTTCGCGCCGATATTTCAAATTGTTTTGAAGTGGGGGCTAAAAACCCTGATTTTGTAATCCCCATAGAGTACTCTGTAAATTAATATTGTTCGACCAAAATGGGGCATATTTTCGCTCATAACATCCCAAACCTATCATCCTTTAGCCCTAAATTTTCGCAGGTAAAATGAGGAAAGAATAGTAGCTTTCCTTCTGACACCAAAATATGGGGTTCCCCTGGGGACGAGGCCTAATAGCGATCTGAGCCACGGACCTTTAAGTGACATCCTATCCCGCCGAGAAGCAGTCAAGTTTAGCTCTTACTTTCTTCCCAACCTAGAAGAATGAAGATGGTTGATATAAACGATATAATCCTACACACTACGACGTCACAACTAGGGAGTAACATAAAATCTTTTCTTGCCCTACGTAGATATATCATAGCTCAACTGTAACAGTTTGGGTATCTATCTCGGGAATGTCCAATTAACAGTGAATGTGGTGTAGTCTTAAAACATGGCCCTTCCTTTCCCCACTGTATGGCAAGGCCTATTGCATAGGGTCATTCTAAAATCACAACATCTCAGTGGAGATAAGATCTTCAGTGATTTGCTTTTTCGATCATCATCAGTTGTAAGCGACTTTATACCTCTGCATCTTGTCTTGTCTTATCTTGTCTACAATATTTGGCCCTATGCAGAAAGTGGTTTTACGGTTTTAATCAAAAATGAAAATTTCCGTCACTGTGCTCCCCGGGGGGGGGGTGCGGGGGTTCTTGGATTTTGGTCGGGTACCCATGCTCGTTCCAAGAAAGAGGGGAATAGCGGCAAATGCGGGGACTACCGTAGGGGTATCAAATTCCAATTAATCAAGTTTCTAGTCACGCTAGGAGTATCAAATTAGGTAAGAGCTGACTGCTAATTGAAAAAAAAATGGGAAAATGACGTTAAATGTCAGTAAAATAACCCTTGCAGTGTGTAAATTTCTTTACAGTAGTACAAGTGGTATTTTCTCATCTCTTGGGTCTTAAAAGGTATATTTTTATTCACGTATTGAAAGCAGGTTCCGCTAGGGGATAATGTTACTCAAATTGGTCCCGTTAGGGGCATATATTTCATCGAAAAGGGTATATTTTAAACGGAATACTGGTCCCGCCATTAGGGGTATTACTTCACTGAAAATTGGTCCCGTTAGGGTCACTTCAGAACCCTGAACGAGCAATGGGTACCCAACAAACCCTTGAGACCCCCCCCCCCCATGATGTGCTCAACGTGGATGCCTGCAGAACTGCTACTCATTATAAATCCTACTAAAAAGGCGGGGTTTTGCGTTATATGGCGTATTCTGCTAATTCAAATTGTTACTTTGTTGTCCATAGGCATATTACATAAGGACTAATAAACGGGGGTTATGAGCCATAGAGGTCGATGGCCCCCTTTTATATAAGATGCATGGCCCTATTCAACTGCCCAAGGCTTCCAATTTTCCATATTTAGTTAGGGGCGGCTTAAAAAAACTGGCGGTTCATGGCAGTTTCATTGTCACCGAAAAGAACCGCACAGGACCGACACTCAACCGGCGATTGAGTGTCTAAACCGGCCCTTCCTTTATTATACCGAGTAAGATGACAGCTAGGAGTTATTCCTCGCACTTGTGAGTGATTATGGGTACCGGGTTCTGTTAGGTATCTGGTATGAATTGGTTATGTTTCTACCATTATTGCTGTAGTTATTTGCTGTTGTCCTGCATACGTGGAGGATTGACAAAGTATGTGGTTATGAAGCAAAAGGGTCGCTGTTTTCCCCTTTGATAGAATACCTTATATACCACTCTTTTTGAGTGAATATTTAGTAGAACGAGTAAAATAGTGAAATGTGCACTCAAAAAGGAGTGACGTTCACTTCAAACGAGTGAATGTCCACTCTTTAAGGAGTTAAATGGAGGACAACACATTTTAGAGTGGTGTTCACTCTCACTCTTTTGGAGTGAAAGTTCAGTGATTTCTCTCTTTTTGGAGTTGATTAACCAGCACATGCAACTATTTTTGAGTGGTTTACACTCTTTTTCGAGTGAATTAAGATTCACTCGTTTTTTCACTCTTTTTACATTTAGAAAGTATAGTCCGCCGGGAGCCATAATCCGGGCACCATAGACATGATAGACGATAACGGATTAAAGCGTGAAACGAATGGTGCGTGAAGATTCAACTGAATCGAGTGCCCTAAGCTTCACCGCTGTAGGTGGACTATGAGTCCGGCGGACTATAAAAACTTCTACACCGGATTGGATGAAAAGAACAATACAGAAACTGCCGAATTAAAAAAAAAGTGGGCTATATCCGCCAATGACTGCAATCAAGAAAAGTTTATTGGAAATACATTGCACTCTTAAGTCAGAGTACGGTTTAAAGCTTGAACATGGACTGTTTTAAAGGAGGATGGTCCGATTTCATCATATAAAATTTTCTTCTCGACTCGAGTGGACGACCTTGACACCACCCCATACCCCATCTGTAAAGTTTCGCACCGATATTTTAATCCGTTTTGATATAGGGCCTAAGAGCTAAAAACGTGACTTTTAAAGCCCCCCATAGAATACTGCGTAAGGCTAATATATTGGGCGACCAAAAATTGGGCACGTTTTTGCTTATAACGCCCAAACGAACATCTTCTAGCGCTAAGATTGCACATGGTAAATGAAATAAATAGTAGCTTTCTTCCGAGACCAGCATTTTGACCACTTCCGGTAAAATCTAGGGATCCTGGGACGAGGCTAATGGCTATTCGCGAACGGGCCACGACCATTAACGTTTGAACGACTGAGTTGCACAAGCCTAATATCGTCACGAATCTTCCAAACAGACGAATTGACCAAAATCTAAATTTCCAGATATCGGCGATTAAAGTTTTTGAGAACTATGAACTTGCATATCAAAAAATTGACACATTCTAGTCAAATTAATTTATGAGTACATTGTGGGCGTTCAAACGTTAATTTTGAGCCCACTTTCTAATCAAGTATCCTTTGTTTTCCTTGTCAAATTGAATTACAAAGTGATTCGTCTGTTTGGAAAAAGTAATAAAAACTTCCTCTGTTTCTATGTCAAAGGAAGCGAATGCGCATTCATCTGTTTTGAGTAATCAAAAGAGTCGATTGATCGGCTCAGACATTGTATTAAATGTACTTTTGAAGGTCGAGGGCGCTAGAAATGCAATTGCTTTAGTAGGATGCGTGGGTGTCATCATCTCTCAGAGGCCAAAAGTGTGCCAATGAAGATGGAAAGAGGACTGAAGAGGTTCTGATTCGTTTATTTTGTAAGTAGAATTGATTTCCATATAAACTGTATTTTCCGACCAGCTTTACTTACATGTAAAATAAAATCTTGTCCAGCGGGAACGTTTATGGCAGGTATTTAGCACAAGAAAAGAGATATACCTGATTTCTTGGCCTATCTGGTTTCTCGAACTTGAAAAGCCAGGGTTTTTATTTTTTTTTAAATCTGGTTTCTCGAGCAAGAAACCAGGTTTCTCAGCGAGAAACCTGTTTTTTTTCGTTTGGAAACCAGGTGTGAAAGCAGATATAGTCCGGTAGGAGCCATAGTCCGGGGCTCCATAGACGATAACGGAATAAAGCCTGAAACTAATGTTGCGTAAAGAGTCAACTGAATCGATTGCCCTATTGTTCACCATTGTTCCCGGACTATGAGTACGCCGGACAATGGTTACTTCTACACCGGGGTTTTTTTTTTCGGTCGAGAAACCAGTTGCACAATAAAAGAGAGAAACCAGGTTTTTCTCTTTTATTGTGCAAAAAAAACCAAACAAACAAACAAACAAACGGTAAATGTTATTTTGCATCGGAATAGAGCAAGGGCGTCGTGAGATCATTAGTTGCGTACCCGAAGTTGCGTACACAAAATGAATATTTTCTCAAACATCTTTCGTTATTGAACTTGTTTATGTGCCTTGGCTAAGAAAGGGCCTTAAATTGATCATTCCACACCGTAAAACTTCTCTAATCATAGGTCCACTCTTTTGTCGTGCTTTCGTACTTGTTTACCAGACCTAGTTGGAGCTGGCATTTTTGGATATTTCTTAACTCATATACCATTTCAGAATCTGCCGCTGGTTTCCCATTTGACTTAAATTACCGATAAATCTAAAAGTCCCTTTTCTGTAACAATTTAGGCTCAAATAATTTTAAAATTCAGTTATAGTACTAAATATTGAAAAATTGCTAGAATGAAAGTACGCCCTCAGTTTGGTACCGTGTGCTGCGTGAATCTGGCCCCTGAATTCTCAGCCAGCCAGTGCATTGAGAGGGGAGATGATAATCTCGCATTATCCCATCGATCGGAAGGTAACATTAGATTGAAGGTTGAATGCGCATTCAGCAACAAATTGAGAGGTTAATAATCTCTCATACAGTGTTTTTTGGTACATAAAGCAGCCGAATGTTGGTTTGCTTATTTGAAAGATTTTCAGCTGGCATTTGGGTATGATTTCCAAAAGTAAACAAAATATTATGCCTTCAAGTTGGAATGTTATTTTGGTCATTGTAAAGAGCTTGTGGTATATTATCATCATTAGCCTATGTCCGTCCACTGTTGGACGAAAGCCTCAACATGTTTCCATGCTGGATTTCGGCCTACCCTTCCACACTGGCCTAGTGCGGGTTGGAAGGGACCCTGCTACCTAGAATAATGGTGCAGTACGGGACCCGGATGGTCCCAACTCTTTTTGATGAGGTCTGTAACTTTTTACGTGTTCAGGAATGACTCCACTGATACACGGGCCCAACAGCTTTACATGACTCTCCGAACATGAGGCGCCGGACACCCATTGCATACACCGAAAATTTTAACAATGGGTGGGAGAGAGGAGAAATTCCATAAATCCACACTACTATACTGCGCAATTATTTCCGACCTTAAAGGAACTATTAGAGTATAACAAAGAAACCCGACTCTCGCTGGGCTCGAACCAGGGCCGCTCGATCGATCTTATACCCTGCCGACGGTTCAGCGCCTTAGACCGCTCAGCCAAGATGTTCGCATATACGATGTGGTATATTATCGTAATATGCAAAAACTCAATTCGCCAAAATGTCGATTCGTCTGCTTGGAAGATCCGTGACGATGATAGCAAAAAACTAAGTACTGTTTGAGTGGAAGGGACCTTAAACGGATGTGGTGGGAGGTTAAGGGGCAATCTCCTCTGGAACATCTTGCCTCCTGCTCCCCTCCAGTCTTGGATAATGTGAAATTGTTCATATCTAAGCACATTTACCCAAATTTTGATCATTTTCGTCCATTCTTTCCTTCCCACTTCAGAGAATAAACTATTACTCCTCTTTTCCCCTCCTGACCTGCATGAAAATTTTCTGGCTAGGACACTGCTCTTCAAAGTTCAAAAGAACATCTGCAAACCTTTTCATCTAATTTCGGGAATGGGACCACAACCTTGAACTCTTCTTTTTAAAGTTAATATGTTAATACAATATGTACGATGCATTTTAAATGGTAGCCATTTTGATTTTATAGCAGCCATTTGAAGGTTTGTAAATTATTTGCATAACCTATGGGGTAAAATTGTTATTTATACAAAGAAATAAAAAAGAACCCAATTAAAACACATGTCTTTATAAATTTGAGGTGCACATATAGGTCAAACTGTGTAAAACACGATGGCCATTTCGAAGTTCAAAATGGCTGCCATAGGGATGTTTGAAAAGAATGATGGGACCAACTCTTTTTTCTCTATAATGTAAACAAAAAATATTGGTTACACTATAACGTATAAAAACAAGCTTAAATTACATGAGAACATGTACTCTAATGTTAGTGTATATATGTGACTCAAGATATAGTTTTCTGTTTCCATTTATTTAAAGGCATGCTGTCTCTTCCTCCCCGGCCTCATTATAAAGATACTCTTTAATTGATGGCATTGATACTGTTGATTTTTGGAGTAGTGAACTTATAACGACTGCCTCTGGTATTGTAATGACGAATCTTTGAAGTTAAGACAAAGTGGTCAAATAGATATGAAGCATGATTATGGTTGACAATTTTGTGGACGTGGCTGAGCTTAAGAAATTTGACCCGGTCATGCAATTGAAGGTTGCCAAGACTTAAAAAAAGCTCTTACTGACCCACAAGAGCCCTATAATCAAGATTGTTAATGAACCAGACAATTTTGTTTTGAGAAATCTGGAGCTTATTTTTTTCAGATGACTATAAAAGCTCATGCACTCTGCTGAAGCAGCATAATTTAAAAATGCAATGCCCGTGCAATGCAAGCCGAACAGGGAATTTTACAACTCCATTGTCTATACAGAAATTTTTAACCTGCATTGGTTTTTAACACTATTTTGGCAATTGAATCACCAGAAACAATCTAGCCAATGTTGATCCCCAAAATACTTCACAGAGCTTTGGAAACAATATTATGCTCATTTAAAATCAGAAAGACTTTTCAACTTCTTTCTCGAGTCAAAATAATGCATTCTGTAAGGTCACGGTAAGGTCAATTTGTTGTCAACAAACCATTTTGGCAAGAATCTAGTCTTCCCTAGCCTTTCTGCGATAAAATCAGTGTCACGGTGAAAAAAGAGAATTGCCCTGTCATCTGCATGTACACGCAATTTCCAGTCTTTGTCAACGGTAATGCTAATGGACATACCATTAATGTAATATAGAAAAATCAGCGGACCCAATATATTGCCTTGGGCACAAAAAGAGATGATTGAAACTCCCATTAATACTGGACAATCTGTTTTCTATTGGTAAGGTAGGAACGGAACCACGGCATTGACCTAACTCCCTATGAATGAAACATTACCATTTGCACTCCTGTTAAATTACCCCGCTTCCCTATTCTCAAAAGCCATGACAACGTTGCTTCATTCGAGATTTGGAATCAGGAAGGTCAATGCTGTACAATAAACCATCAAACGTTTTTTGCAGACTCTTGTGCAAAGGTAATATGCAAAGGTCTATAAGGGTCTATCGTAGAGAAAACTATAGCTGGAAAATTAAATGCAAGAAAGAAAATTTTTTGGGGGGACGGTGGGTGGGGGGGTGGGGGTTGTTTGTTATTGTAATTTGTTAAATTCCCCAATTGTTTTTGCGGCTAGGGGTTTGTTATCCCATTATCTCTCTGGAAATTTCGACGAACGAGTTCACTCTTGTTTAAACTGTCATTTATACATATACCACCATATGGTTATCAGTCTAAAATCAGTATTCATTGTTGCCTGTTGCAATTGTTGCCATGGTAATCATCTAGCCTATCAAATACACTTCATAGGCGGATGGTTTTTTTTTCAATACGTTAATTATCACATATTTGCAAAAATTACTATCATTCGTATAACATTGGTCAGTAATGGTCTATGGACCGCATGCTGGATCTCAGTAAATAAAAAGGCGTTTGCAAGCTGAGACTCAACCGAATGTGGTGCATACACCTTGCAGTGGAACAAAAAAAATCTTCATAGGCAACGGGTTAACACTCCCCTTAATATGCAAAAACTGTTTTTCTTGCACTTTTTCCAAAAATCCCAGAGGTTTACTGGTGGAAAAGGATTCCAAGCACTCCTTGCAACTTCTTTTTTACATTAGTTTATACGGTTCAGTTCTCTGTGAAAATTCACTGCAAGCTGACATAGGGCTGGACCCCTGTACATGCTATAGCAGTAGGTAATATTATTTGTCCAACTATTGGTTTCTCAGCGGAGTTTCGCGTCAAATTATGAACAATCATGTAGCGAGCATGCTAGGGGCGGCACTTCTGATTTGCATTTTTATTAGTGATCCACAGAGGAAAGTGTTAAAATAAATGTATTAGTTTTGTATGTCCTAAACTTGCTTGCTTTTGATGCTACTGGATCAGGGTCCCGATTACCGAGACTGTACCGTAAAGGGACTGATTTAAGCCTTTACGTGCAGACATTTCCCTGGTCAAACGATGGCAATAAACTAAGTGGGTTCTGCATATTCACTCGGTCTCCAATTCAGGGTTTGCCAGGTCCAGGTGATATCCTACGATTGCAATGTCGTCCAAAGGCAGTGTCAGTCAAGTTTAGCGTAGAGTCTTCCCAACATATGAGATGGTGAGTTAAATTCCAAACAGTACCAACAATCTCACCGCTATGTCTCTGTGGATGGAAAGGTTGGGGAGCGTACAGCGATGCTTTGTTTTTGCGATCATCATCACATTTCATGGGAGCCCTTTATTTATGGGTTTCCGAACCTGACATCGAGAGCGGGAGCAAGGACTCTGGTCAAACATCATCGCTCATGCCCCACACATCTCAGCTTTGACACCTTTGGTAGTTAGTATGGACCCTCTACATCAATGCTAGGTAGTTAGTGGTGCCAATTGTGGTGTCCACTTTCAATAGGGGGCCAATTTAAGTACACAGGGGTCAAACTTTTAAATTACTCCATTCATGTGAAATGGATGCCATATTTTTTTTATGTTCTTTTCTAGTCCTAAGGACTACCAAAAATGTATAGTTTGTACCATCTGTGACCATGATTTAAAGTTACTGGGTAATAAAAATGGCTAAAAAAGTTGCAAAAAAGGTCAATGTCCATTTGTACAGGTGTCCAAATCAGAAGTTGCGCCAATTTTGATAAAAATGAAAGAAGTTGTTATCTAGCTTAATGTGTCAAAATAAGGATAGTTTTTCTTTTGTTTTTTTGTTCTTTTTTTTTTTTTTTTTTTTTTTTTTCTTTTTTTTTTTTTTTTTTTTGTCTACCATCGCAATGACATGTTACATTTTATGCGACAAAAAATAGGTATAGGGCAACATAATCAAATTGGGTTGACCTTCTTTGACCTTATCTCGGTAAGTAAAAATTTAACATAATCCAAAAACTATACTTTTTGGGAGTCCACATTCCTCAGGCAATAATTTGCAAGATTTAAAACATAATCAGAGTAACTTTCAATGTTGACCCCTGTACAAATTTAGTTTTGACCTTTTTTGCACTTTAAAGCCATTTTATCCAATAACTCCCAAACCAATGTCATAGATGGTACAAACTGATAACATTTTTGGAATCCTTTGACTAGATGAACAATATGGTATACATTCAACATGATTGGAGTAATTTTAAAGTTTGACCCCTGTGTAAACTTAAATTGCCCCTATTGAAAAGTGCACCACAATTTGAGCAAACACCACTAACCAAGGGGGTGAAGCCCATTCAAAACCATCGTCCGTGCGGGGCGCTGACATTTTTGAATATGGCAATGCCGGAATAATTATTAGTTTGGGTGCTGTATACACACATCATGTCAATCGATACAAACAATCCGCCCAAAATATCAGTTGTTGGATGTTGGGGTGCTATTGGGTGGTTAAATTTGGTCCTACCCATTGCCAGCACAACGAATGAAATGACCGTCAGTCGTCTTGATTTAAATAACCGCCTCAATGATACACAAAATCTTTTTTCACCTAAGCGCCCTCATGCATTATGAGAACAAAAAATTATCTGAGCACAATGATCCAGGAGTGCAATGGTTTTTTGGGGTGTATAATAATTATAATAGGGCTGTTTTGATATGAGAGTGTATCGGTGCGCAATGCTACAGAGCGCATAGCACTGTAGCCATGGCGCGTATGTTCAAGGTATTATGTTTGATAGAGATTACTTTTGCATGGGAAGTTTCTGGAGTTTGAGTTATGCACAGGAATTTAAAAGTCGACTCAGAGATTTCTGAATATAATTTTTTTAATATATTAATTAAAAATAATCAACTAGTACTAAAGGAGTCACCTAGATGCTCATAATTCCAAGTTTGTAGATGAATCGGGAGTTTTCGTTTTGATGCAGTAAACATTTATGTGTACATAACAGTGCCATGGATACTGTGTTAAAACAAAAATTTCCGGATCCGATTTTTAACAAAGATCTGATTTTTCTAGATGAGGACTTCGAAATTGAGCTTGAGCCATTTCACGACAGTAATAGTATATGGAAAAGCAGTGTACATGCAAAAAGAAAAACACAATGTTTTTTTTGAAAATTGAGGGCGCCCTCACCAGAACGCTGAGTCGGTTCGCCTTTAACAGGACAGATTGATGTGAACTTCATATTTTTTTTTCTTAATTTATCATATTACTAAGATCTTTTGAACAAAGGTTTAATAGATGATTTGTAATGTCACTGGGACGAGACTGCCATAGTAAATCACGTAGCAGTTCCACAATTCACCGTTTGGAAATCCCCCATGCCCAATCGAGCAGATCGTGTCCTACCCCCTGTCGAACCACATGTATAGTCTCACATCTTGATCGATTACGCTGTGACAACAGAGATACAGATGCTTGCTGCTTTGTCCGTATTGGAGTTATAAACTAACGAGATGAATAATTTGGTGGTCACGTGTCATGTACAGTCACTTGTCAGGTATCAGATATCAGTGTGCTCTTCGGGGGCGACCGATATATATAAATCAAGGTCTGTACAATATGACCCTCTGCCCAAATGCATTATTTTTTTCCAAAAGACACCGTATATTATGTCTAAACATTACAAATTTACGCGTTTTCCCTGCTAATTCAAAAACCGACGTACGATGACGATAATCGGTTGTTGTTTTTTTCCAATGTAGGTATACGTACGTCATTTTTACCTGAATGGTCCCCCCGAAGCAAAATAATAAACCAATCAATGCCGTGACTCATCAAATCTTTATTTTTTCCAAAATGGGCTGTTATTTTCCATAATAAAATTGTTCCTTTTTAGAGTTCAACATCTGTATATTGTGTTCTTTAATAATTAATATTCAATTGTCCCCTCATGAATTTGAAAAAGATGGTCATAAGTCTACAAACTGAAAATCATTCAGCCGGCTAAATACCCTTACCGTGGATTGAATGAGCAGACGGATCCCGTGTTAGTTGTACAGGCTTACAGCCACTTGCGCGCGGCTGCGGGGTTATGCGTCCAGTACACTAGTATTACACCTGGCCACCTCTAACACATACATCAATTTGTATCACTACCGATTAGTGTATATGCAAAGGCGGCACCCACAGTATGGTGAAGAAGCGAGGCAAGCCCATTGCTTTCTATTGTTGGTATCTATGTTTTCTTTGTGTGCGGCAAAACATGCGAGAGGGTGAATTTCTAAAGATTAACGTAACGTTTGCCTCTCTATCTATATATAACCTCTTTGCCACTACTACCTTGCATTTGATGTAGAGGGTCGATACTAACTACTAAAATGTCAAACCTTAGATGTAGTCCGGGCATGAACAAACTCCCTAAATAAGGACCCTATGATATTCTGCTCCTGCTCTCATCTGACACACTTATAAATTTGGAGCCCTTCACGGAAGAAAGCACATGTTTATTCCGTTTAAGGTTTCCAAATTCATGTGTGTCAGAAAAAGTGTGTCAGATGGTCAGGTTACGGAAACTCCCCTTATTTATACGTCATGTACGTGTCCTTGTTTTTGTCCCATACTGGTCCCTCATTATGTAGCTGCAGACTTAAATTGTGATATTTAGAAACATCAACGTACAGGTTTTACTCTCAGCGGCACCTTCCCTGTGTGGTGGCAACGAGTTCCAAATTAAGGATTTTTGATGAAACAACCATAACACCAATAACAACATGCCATAAATAATTTCCGGTGGCTGTAACCTGCCACCTCGAACCAGCTATTGTGATGTCAAATGCTCAAAATCTAATCTATTCGACTTGTTCCATCTCAGTTAGTCGCAGGTTCACCCAAGTACTTATTGTTCACAAAGAGGTTCTATATGATAGATCGGCAAAACGTTACGTAATCTTTAGACTTCATCATCTCGCATGTTTTTGCCGACCACAAAGAAACAGAGTACCAACATAAAGCAATCCCTGCCTCCGCTTCTTCCACATACTGTGGTGCCGCTTTGCATAAACTAATCGGTAGTGATCAAAATTGATGTTGTGTTAGAGGTGCCAGGTGTAATAATAGTCCACCTGGATCATTGTGCTCGATACTCTTTTTTCTCATAAGCAATGCGCGCTTAGTGAAAAGATTTATTCATTGAGGCGTTTTATTAAATCAAGACGACTGACGTGTCATTTCATGCGTTATGGCCATGGGTAGGACAAAATTTAACCACCAATAGCACCCAACATCCAACAACTGAATTTTGCCGGATTGTTTTGATCGAATGACATTAGTGTGTATAGAAGCACCCAAAATAATAAGTATTCGTGCAATATTCAAAATGTCAGCGGCCAGCATGGACGGACTGGTTTTGAATGGGCTCCCCCTGATTGTTCACACTAAAAATGTTGGACAGGGTACATTTTACATGGCTTCACAACTACAAATAGGCAAACGACCTTGCTATGGTCCACATTCCCTGCACAAGTCGCAGTTCAATGATGGAAGATAGGCCCAGTTATAGCATATGCGAATTCAATTCTTGATCCCAGTATGTGTAAGGTTTTACATTTTCGTGGTCTTCGCTTTCTCAAAAGAGATAGAGTAACACGTACACAGACCATTTTGTAGCACACAATTCAATTAATGATTTGGGATGCTTTAAAATTTTGTGGGATTTCTAGAACTTCAGAGACACGCTTTTTCAAAACTTAAAATTTCGTCGCTTTTTAATTCGTGTTTTTAAACCCCAAACACCCCTTCACGTCATTTTAGTTCAACTAGAATGTAGTTGACATTCCGCAACAAGAATACATGATTTATAATGAATTCAGGTATTTTGGACCTCAATGGACATTTTCTAGAGCGTTTTCAGCTATTGAGGTCACATCAGCGATGTGTATTGTCTTCTCGTGGACAAGAAAATAACGCATGTTGGCCTGACCTCCTAATTGACTTATGTTTAACAAAGTTGTAATAGTCGATTAGGTTAGGTTGGCCTGTGAAAGCTTTGAAGATTAATGTTACTTAATTGGCATTCCTCATTAGCGTTCACGTGTAACGTGTGATTTGAAAAATGGTATTTGACCTCTTTGTACAATAAGCGTTAGGTCGTTGAACAATGCTGAACGATTTTTTATCGAGCAAGTGCTCGCACACATCTGTAAAAATGTCTTTCGCTTGTGTTTGCTATTGATTGCGTAGTAATGACTGATGAACAAGTTGTCCCACATTGTAGCACTTTCATTATTTTTGTCATATAAGAAAAGAGACTTTACTATTATTATTTTTGCACTACATCTTTTAAAGGTTCCAGGAAATGAGATGATAAACCTACTCCAAATCTTTACGGGGCATTGCATTCTAATAAACAGGGCCACAAAAAAGAATACACTACCAGTGACGTCATTAGTGAAACTATTGATTTTCAGTCAGTGCCATGAATAGATTCACACCAGTCACATGGAATTTCTTATTACTCTATGAAAAATCAATACTTTCACTAATGATGTCATCACCAACCCAAATATTGAATGCTTTCTCGTCCCTCCTTGTAGACTTGACACAAACCACATCAATTTTATTGGCATTTCCTGGGACCTTTAAACTTGAAATATCCTGCAAATGCGTCTTCTTACTTTCCATGTACCTATTTCTCTGTCTGCCTCTTCCTCCACTTTTTCTAGTCATTTTGTTCTTAATGGCCTCTCTTTGTCTTTCCGTCAGCTTGTCTTTCTTGTCAGCTTCTTTATTCGTTAGTTTTTTTCTCGTCAGGTTTTTGTTCTGGTCAATTGTTGGTTCTCGTCTGTTTCTCTTTCTCGTCGTCAACTTCTCTTTCTCGTCAGCTTCTCTTTCATGACAGTTTCGCTTGCTCATCTGCTTCCCTTTCTCGCTTTTTTCCATTCTCGTCTGCCTTATTTTCTACAATTTAACGCTTGCCATTCCTATATAAATTTTCGAGAATGAAAAGGAGCCCTAAGTAATAACACAGCTATGCGAAATAAGACTTTTTAAAATAGTTTGTTAAATGTGTCTTAATTATAAGCGAATGCATTAATTGAGCATATTTAGAGGCAGAGTGAAAGTTATATCCCAACTCTCTGGTCGTGCTTTATAAATTAAGAAACTAATCTTTTCATTTCATTTTTTAGTTTTACGCTGTTTAAAGATACCGCCGCCTGCGTGACTCCTAGCTGAGACTAATCAAAAATGCTGTCGTTGATTAATTTTGACTTGCCAGACTACCCATAATCCCTCACGAGTTTGATCATCGCAATGCAAAAATGCGAAATTTGCTGCAACTTTAACCATATTTTACAAAAATTCTAGAGTTTTTTTTTTTTTTTTTTTTGAGATGATAAACCTACTCCAAATCTTTACGGGGCATTGCATTCTAATAAACAGGGCCACAAAAAAGAATACACTACCAGTGACGTCATTAGTGAAACTATTGATTTTCAGTCAGTGCCATGAATAGATTCACACCAGTCACATGGAATTTCTTATTACTCTATGAAAAATCAATACTTTCACTAATGATGTCATCACCAACCCAAATATTGAATGCTTTCTCGTCCCTCCTTGTAGACTTGACACAAACCACATCAATTTTATTGGCATTTCCTGGGACCTTTAAACTTGAAATATCCTGCAAATGCGTCTTCTTACTTTCCATGTACCTATTTCTCTGTCTGCCTCTTCCTCCACTTTTTCTAGTCATTTTGTTCTTAATGGCCTCTCTTTGTCTTTCCGTCAGCTTGTCTTTCTTGTCAGCTTCTTTATTCGTTAGTTTTTTTCTCGTCAGGTTTTTGTTCTGGTCAATTGTTGGTTCTCGTCTGTTTCTCTTTCTCGTCGTCAACTTCTCTTTCTCGTCAGCTTCTCTTTCATGACAGTTTCGCTTGCTCATCTGCTTCCCTTTCTCGCTTTTTTCCATTCTCGTCTGCCTTATTTTCTACAATTTAACGCTTGCCATTCCTATATAAATTTTCGAGAATGAAAAGGAGCCCTAAGTAATAACACAGCTATGCGAAATAAGACTTTTTAAAATAGTTTGTTAAATGTGTCTTAATTATAAGCGAATGCATTAATTGAGCATATTTAGAGGCAGAGTGAAAGTTATATCCCAACTCTCTGGTCGTGCTTTATAAATTAAGAAACTAATCTTTTCATTTCATTTTTTAGTTTTACGCTGTTTAAAGATACCGCCGCCTGCGTGACTCCTAGCTGAGACTAATCAAAAATGCTGTCGTTGATTAATTTTGACTTGCCAGACTACCCATAATCCCTCACGAGTTTGATCATCGCAATGCAAAAATGCGAAATTTGCTGCAACTTTAACCATATTTTACAAAAATTCTAGAGTTTTTTTTTTTTTTTTTTTTGAGATGATAAACCTACTCCAAATCTTTACGGGGCATTGCATTCTAATAAACAGGGCCACAAAAAAGAATACACTACCAGTGACGTCATTAGTGAAACTATTGATTTTCAGTCAGTGCCATGAATAGATTCACACCAGTCACATGGAATTTCTTATTACTCTATGAAAAATCAATACTTTCACTAATGATGTCATCACCAACCCAAATATTGAATGCTTTCTCGTCCCTCCTTGTAGACTTGACACAAACCACATCAATTTTATTGGCATTTCCTGGGACCTTTAAACTTGAAATATCCTGCAAATGCGTCTTCTTACTTTCCATGTACCTATTTCTCTGTCTGCCTCTTCCTCCACTTTTTCTAGTCATTTTGTTCTTAATGGCCTCTCTTTGTCTTTCCGTCAGCTTGTCTTTCTTGTCAGCTTCTTTATTCGTTAGTTTTTTTCTCGTCAGGTTTTTGTTCTGGTCAATTGTTGGTTCTCGTCTGTTTCTCTTTCTCGTCGTCAACTTCTCTTTCTCGTCAGCTTCTCTTTCATGACAGTTTTCGCTTGCTCATCTGCTTCCCTTTCTCGCTTTTTTCCATTCTCGTCTGCCTTATTTTCTACTATTTAACGCTTGCCATTCCTATATAAATTTTCGAGAATGAAAAGGAGCCCTAAGTAATAACACAGCTATGCGAAATAAGACTTAATAGTTTGTTAAATGTGTCTTAATTATAAGCGACTGCATTAATTGAGCATATTTAGAGGCAGAGTGAAAGTTATATCCCAACTCTCTGGTCGTGCTTTATAAATTAAGAAACTAATCTTTTCATTTCATTTTTTAGTTTTACGCTGTTTAAAGAGACACTGGCACATTTGAAAAATATTGCGCCCTCTAGGTTTTTCAAAATTGATATTATTGCATGGTTATAAAGCTTTTATGTACATTAGCCCTCAACTGAAATTATTAAGCCCAAATCAGCGCGCTTATGGGTTACGGCGGTCCGGAAAGTGTGTAGTCTGTGTCACAGACTGCGAAAGATATTATCTAAATTAGTACTGCGAGAGAGATTAAAAACAATATTAGCACATTGTTTTTTTTTTTGAAGAGCGGCCCCCAATTTTTCAAAAATTTGGAGATTTTTACACTATTGCATTGGTAACTAATGGCTAGAATAAAACACTATACCTGTGAAAATTAAGCTCGAAAATGGTCTATGTGTCACAAAACAAAGGAAATTTTGTACTAGAATATTATTATCGGGGTCCCCGATAATAATTCACGGGCTGCTGGAAACGGCCTTCCAATGTGAAATCGAGCGGGAACTATCGCCGTGTAACGATTCTAGGCTCATCCATTAGTTTTTTAATAGTTCGGGCAAGCCAATTAGAGGTTCTTTTTCTCGAGTTGGGCACTATAATCATCATGGACGGACATAAACGTAGCAGTTCAGGCTCTGCCGTTAAGTCCATACTGGGATTCCCCAATTCTAATTCAAAATCGCTATTTTTGTGATAAATACACTTTTTAGCAATTCCTCGTTCGCAGGTATAGTTTTCCAGACAATGGTACCACGTACTGTGCAAAAATATCAAATTTTTGGGAAAATTGGGGGCGCTCTTCAAAAATGTGCTAACAATTGCTTTAAACAACGTTATCCAGTGGGCCGTCATAGCGAATGCATGGCAAATGAAATAAATCTCAAATATCTTTCTCCGAAACACGAAGGGGTTTAATGGAGATTTTTGCTCAGAGGGTCCGTTTACTCTTATGTTTTATTTGAATATGTATCGTAATTGGGTCTGAATCTATAGAACCTAGCGAGAAAATTGAACGTTTTTGTCGGGTACTTCGGTGCTCGCAAACACGGAAAAGTTAACACGCAATCGCTACGGGCCGCAACCCTTTTTCCCACAATGCCTTTCGGTATTATTCCAGTCTTGAGAATTTTCAAACGCTGTTTTTTTTTTCAATTTTAGAAACAGGATATACGTACTTACCGGACCGCCGTACTTATGGGTAAACAGAACGATTTTTTTAGCATACGACGCGGAAATGGCGTGTAACACAAGAAAAAACACGCCAGAGTTGATTCTCACGGCATGGACTTTGTTTGACCGGTCTGTGACCTTTGTGGTTTTAATATCTGAGTAAGAGTCTATGTTATTCATATAATAGACACATTGTTTGATTAAAGTTACGGCCAACTTAAAAGTTTGGCCCTACAAATTTAATACCTGTGTATTTAGCTTTTATTAATGCCGCTGCTTTTGGGTATGTTTATTGTATGTGTAAAATATAGCTCTATTCTTCCAATGGCCTAGACTCTCACTTGCGAGCAAATGAAGAAGCATTTTCATATTTTCTGAAATGTGCCAGTGGCGCTTTAAATATTTTATAGTTATTCCATTTCATGATTTTTTTCTTTGGTAACGGTTTACAGAATTATTCCCTCAACGCGTCCGTAGTAATAACTCATATCCCGGAGTAAGGGTTCCTTATGTTCACACCAATCCATGTAGAGATTTTTGTTTTTATTAAAAATAATAAATAATAAACCAAAACGGGTTGACAGAAGATACCCTTAAACATTAACGATTTTGATACGCAAGAAATCATAGGTAAAGTAAAAGGTACAATTTGACTGTTGTCCCTTTTGTTAGCTTCTCTACAAATGGTTTTGTTGATACCGTGGGATTTTTTTTTAAATCGCAGGATATAAAAGAAGCTTGATGGAAGAACTGGCGTTATTCGTAATATATGTTGTGTGCTACTTTTTTCGTGTTTGCCGTTCGAGAGAAGCATGTCCGGTGAGTGAATAGAGTAACTATGCTCAAAAATACAGAATTAATGCACTTGTCAATTTCATTCCCGGCTGGGGTCCCGGGACTAGCGGGGACTTAGCCCGAGAAATGTACATTTTGCTGTCGTGATACCCCCGTCCTTTGTCCCGCTAAAGTAGCAGAACTCCCGGGGTAGCCGGGCTTAGATTTTTTTGTACATCCCCCGTTATTTCCCGGCCCCTACTAGCCGGGCTTCGGTGTGACATGCCCGTATATTTCTCGCCAATGGGGGCGGGGACTGTTTTAAAACTCTGTACAGTTCCTCCCCCGCTCGTTCCCGGATATGCGTGCAACAGGTCTCGCTAGATAAAATCATAGGCCTCTACAAGTTTGGATCGCCAGAGTGTCAAACCGAGCCGAAATTTCACCACATCGGGAATTATGTTTTGCGAAACACAACCTCGTTTTAAGGTTTGCTAAAAACTCCACAATTATCCACGGCGAATATCCGATCACTAACATAAAGCAGAGTAATATCTAAATCCTGCATCAAACCAAATATCTCCAACGGAAACTTCAGCCAAACAATAAGATCATATGGTGATTGCCGTTTTTGTCGGCCTACTCGTGAAGTGACTTTGCTAAACTAAACGTGAATATATGCCCGGTCATGCCGTACTCCCTTTTCTCGTTGGCAGCCGACTGCTCTCCTTCCAAGTTTTTCTCCGGGTCTCTATTTCTCCGCGGGTGGTATGGAGGAGGGAGGGAACCGACTTCCCTGGCTTTTCACTAGTCCCCTCCCTACTCCCCGTGACGGGGTTTGTTTGGCCCCCGCCTGCTGGGGCATGCATATCTTCCAGATCCTCATCCCCCCCGCTCCCCCTATTCCCTCCCCCACAGATATTTTGGTAGTCTGCAATCACCATTTTTGGCTCCATTGGAAATCGTCTTGACTAGGGGCTACTCTTCCCATGAAACTCGGGGGGGGGGGGGGGTATGTATGTATGTGGGGTCCATAGTTTGCTCTTTTTTTCGTATATTGGAAGTGATGAGATAGCAATGGGCCATGGTATAAACCAGCAAATAGGTGAATGTCCTTCGTATTGAACAGATATCGATCGATCACATTACAATTCACTATGTCCAGAATAGAGTACCCGGTGATTTGCCAATAAGCCAAATCTGCATTGTAACTTCCGGTATATTTTAGGACTCCTGACGTTTCACCCCGTCAATATTTTAGGAAAAATTGCATTTTGGTAATTTCGAAAAATAGTTTTGATTTTTAAAAGTAGAAAACATTTTTATCGGTAATCAATAATTTATGTCATATTTTTTATTGGCTATATTGCTGGAATAATTATAAAAACATAATTCTTAAACCATAATCTTGATTTGCCAAAGGTTAAACAAAAGGTATATGTAATTATAGATAACAAGGGACTCCCCCAGACTTTGACGTTTTGTTTTTATTGTTTCCATGCTATTCAATATTTCATTTCATATTAAAATGCCCGCGTTTATGCAATGAAATTGACAATATTATTCCTGGCATTTGCAAGAAATACAATTAGCTTTGCACTACCTGCAGTGATTTTATGAATTAAATAATTTTTTATTTTTTTTACGTTTTTCTTTTTTTATTTATTGATTAATTTTTAAAACATTTTCGTTGATATTTGATGTTTTTTCTGGCGATTTTACGTTGAAAAATTCGTCTTCAGATTAGTTGATATCTCGACCGTGCTAACCGCGACGACGTGCATATGTGTGCTACTTGTATAGCTTGCCTTTCACCGACAGGAAGAGATCGGACTGCAATGTTAGCTATATAAACTTGGTGATATATTACAGTTTGCCGGGCCGATACTTCTCCACTGATAGTCCCTGGTTTATATGGTGTGACACATGAGTTAAAGTCCCCGGTTTAAGGTCCCGGCGGATCCGTTGGGGGTTTGGGTTGGGTACAAAAAAAAAAAAAAGGAAAATTTTTTTTGTAGCTCCCGGCTTAAGTACCAGCTATCATCAATGATTTTCGGCAGGCGGGGACAACTAACGTACATTCCCGGCCAGGTCCCGCTAACATCCGGCTTGCGGGGCAATACGTTTTCTGTACATGCCCCGGCTTGTCCCCGGCATATACCCCGGGACCCCCAGGGCCGGATTGAATTGCCAAGTGCATAATATAAGAGTGTATATCCTAATTATCATTAGTATGGGCGTTCCGTTTATGATTTATGAACTGCATTTTGTTGTTGTAAATGCAATGTACATTTTAAGCTCCCTAAAAACTGCATACCCAAGTCAGCTTGTGGAAATCGTATTAATTCTAAAACCAGTTTTTATTAAAAATAAATGGGTTTGGTACATTTTGTGTACCCCCTTTGTCTGCACCCAGTTTTTGCTCAGAATTCGCCCTGACGGAATAAAGTACAGTATCACGCGCACTTAATTCCGTCAGGCTGCTGAATTCAACTGCAAAACTGGTGCAGAAAAGTGGGTGCAGAAAAGTGGGTGTCACAAAATTTACCAATCCCAAAATATATTAAAATTGCATATTTGTTTAAACCAAAATCAATTGACCATTTTTTTTTTGGTATCATATAGAAAAGAAGTGTAAATTTTCGAATGAAATATTTTGCAATCGATGAAGTTGTATCTTTTTCGATGTCTGATTGATGTGACTTGCTTTATCTTCAGGCTATATGAAGTAGTGGACCACGTTGGAATGTCGTCATTGTAATCATGTGGTAAGATCTAATCAACGTACTCATGCAAAATTAGATGAAGACTTCGTCGTTTTCTTGACACAAACCGCAGCTCATTACAAACGCCAGTGACGCGGCGGAATTGGGAAGAGTTCGACGACTAACAGCTGAGCAAAGGCATCGTATAACGTCAAGTCCGGGCCGCGCATATTTAAACAACGGCAGACGCTCTTTGGTGACGTTTTGTGCTATTTTTTAAACCTTGACGGAAATTAAATTTGATACACTCGCAATCGATTATTTGATTTTTGGTTTGTGCAGAATTTGTTGGTGAACCCCCTTAGAATTATTCTTAGGAGGGGTCGCTTCTTCCCCCTTCCGCGCCTATGCCAACTATGCTCGATACTGTTTGTTACCATCGATTTTAAGCAAATCAGGTTGTAAAACAAAACAAAAACACTCGCAGCAATGGGCACCTTTTGATGATTGAAAGGTTGGGTTTTAACGGTAAGTTCGCCATTCTTCGCAGTTCATACGTGCGATGAATGTTGCTGTTGAGGTAAAAGTTAGGATTACGGTAAAATACAATGCTTATTCTAAAATTACATTTCCTGGTTAATGTAATAGGACTCCGATAAAACCACAATTTTTCAAATGCGAAGATCCATAAAATGTCTTGGCGCGTTGATTTTAAATGATAACATACGGTAAGTCATGGAAGAAAGGGATTTTTAAAACTTGTCCGGTGATGGAAATCCAAGATTGTCCCTATCGAAACACTAAAGATGCGTTTCAAATTTTCACAGGTGGGTGTATGTTTCTCTGGATGG